>JZLH01S0135280.1:21149-31453 GCA_001188425.1 Eucidaris tribuloides
AAGTTCAGGCCATGCTAGGTATTCTCCAGTATTATAACTGGTCTTATATCCACGTGATTTACTCTGACGATAACTACGGACAGAATGCCCACAAGGAAATTGTCCGTAGTGCTTCCGAACTTGGTATCTGTCTGGCAACGGCCATTGAGGTAGGGAATTACATGCTTGAAAGAGAATACGATAGGGTTGTAGCGGAACTGTTGTTGAAACCAGAAGCAAACGTTATTATTCTTTTCGTTCAAGTGGACCATGCAAATGATTTTTTGCTCGCACTTAGACGAGAAAACGCAGATGATCGATACCAAATCATCGGAAGCGATGGGTGGGGAGTGAGTATTGGAGAGATTGACCCTATCAATAGGAGGGCGGCCTTGGGTTCTTTGAAGACGCATCTGTATTCCGCCCCTGTCATAGAATTCGAGGAGTATTTCCAATCGCTAACATCTGAACGTAGATCTAATAATCCCTGGTTTGAGGAATTCTTCAATTTAAACAGAAATTGTTCTTTTTCTCAAACGGACCACTCTGTCTCGCCACTCCGGGATTTAGTACAACCAGTGCTGTATCACTTGTAATTGATGCGGTGTATACTCTGGCGTATGGACTATCTGAGATGCACAAAGCTCTTTGCCCGGGTTGGGAAGGGATCTGCCCCAAGATGGTACCATTTGATTCAGTCTTACTATTTGAATTTATGAAAAATACAACTTTTGTCGGAAGATCTGGAGAAACGGTCTTTGACGGAGGAGGTGATGCCATTGGAAAATACGTTATTGAAAACATACAATTTCAAGACAATAATTATGAATTGGTTAGGGTAGGATTGTGGAATGCCCTCAGAGATAATCATTTAACCATTAACACGTCTAAAATAGTCTGGGGAGTTGATATGGAAATGTATAGAAAGAACTCGGGCGATATTGTACCGTCGTCATATTGCAGTGATCCATGCAGGAAAGGACAAATTATTATTCCGCGAGAAAACGAATGTTGCTGGAATTGTTTAAATTGTTCTAAGAACGACATTACGATAGAGAACCAGACAAACTGTGAATTATTGCTGGCGATAAAGCGCGTCCCGATGAGGAGCAGTTAAAGTGCCTCCGCATAGAACCCGTCCATATGATGTGGATGAATCCATGGGCTGTGACGCTGACTGTCTCCGCCACAGCAGGTGTTTGCTTTTTGCACTGTTGTGGCGTATTTCTACATCAAGAACAGCAAAAACATGCTTATAAAGGCATCGAGTCGAGAACTAAGCTACATCATGCTGTTCGGGGTCTACATGTCCTACATATTGGTGTTTGCCTTCATCGCTAAACCCTCTCAAGGGTCGTGCATCGTCTGCCGCATGATGTTCATGCTATCGTTCACTGTCATTAACGCGCCAATGTTGACCCGCGCGAACAGGATATACAGGATCTTTGACAGCGGCAGGCGATCAGTGCGACGACCAGGATGCATCAGCCCAAGATCACAAGTGGTTATAGCTCTTTCGCTCATTGCAATACAGGTGAGTTTTCCATTTCTTCATTCATATTTATTGCTGGATGTCCGAGATTCGCTCCAGCGACAATTGCTCTGACGATTATTTCATGCACTAACCCTTACCCTAACCCTAACCCTATCCCAAACACTAACCCTAACCCTATTCTGAACTGGAAACCCAATGCCAACCCTAATCATAACTCTTCGTTTTCTTAGATATTGTCACCGGATCAAAATGTCGGATCACCTTATTGCTATCAAAATTTATGCTTGTTTGCATTTATACCATCTTTGCTCACGGTTGTTCCAGTTAAGAAGAAGTTACATCAAAATACAGCGTTGGTTATTCAGGATTCTAAGTTCTAACGTCATTTTACCCGTTGGAGCTTGACTGAGATATCTTCAGCTCAGCTCTATGAAGAGGGTATATAATTAATGAAATCAAATTTTCTCCACGGAGTTAAAATTATTACCAAAGAACCATTTGAATGTGAGACGTTGCTCAAGTTATGCACAGCAGTGTGAATATCAGTCACTAGCCGTAGCTTTCACCAACTGAGGCCTCAGTCACAGTTGACTGCGGACACCGTACGATAACTTTAGCTAAGATTTATCGTTTGATTTTGGGGGCATCCCTGATGTCTAAGGGCTACGACATATGTGTTCACATTATCAACGAGCGCATCGTGCGATTTCTTGTAGGGGTCTGCGGGCACTGGAGTTCGAGCAGGTGCATAAGCTTTACGGAAATCGTACAGCTATCGTACAGAGATCGTGCAATATCAGTGCAGTTGGCATACAGTCTCCTCAGCCTCTATACAGATATACTTAATTACTATCAGTTTTATGGAACTCTGCGATAGCTGTACGAGGATCATACGATGACCCCATGAGGTTGCAACCTCCGAACGATTTTTTGCCTCTCCCCAAATAGCCTTGGTCACATTTGGCCTACGATGACCTTACGGAGCCCATAATCTCATCGCATTACAGTACGATCTTCGTACGGTGACAAGCTTTGACTGTACAATTTTTGTACGATTTTACGGGCTCCCTAAGGGAATCGTAGCCTCTACGAATACGTTTAGCCTGAAGTTTGACAAATTTTCGAAAATCATAAGCCCGAAGCCCGTAGAGTTATCGTAGATGGCATCGAAAGATCGACGCAGGATATCGCACTAAGGCTTTGCGCTGATCGTGCAATCATTGTACGATATTGACTATTGTAACGGGAACTTCAAAATGAAACAAAGGCTATACACAATCTCTGTGCAGCCCTACACGATATCGTACGATTTCTGTAAGATGTCGTACAATCTTTGTACGATATCGAACAATCTGTGAAGATGCCGAGGAGACTACAGGGCTATCGCGCGATCTTGATGATAGCTGTACCATCTTCGCACAGCCTCTGCACCTACCTGAACTCAAATGTCCGTACAACAAATCGCACGATGCTCGTAGATAATGTAAACACATACGTCGTAGACCGTAGCCATCTGCAATGCCCCCAAAATCGTACGATAAATCGTAGATAAAGTTATCGTACGGCGTCCGCCGTCAAATGTGATCTAGAATTGCAATTGGACGATTATTAAGCCATCTTTGCTGCAGTTGACTCTACAAATTCAAAAGCAGTGAGGCCCTGGTCACACTAGCAGTTGCGACTACCTGCGATCAAATGAATCGTACGACAAGGGCCTCCGCAGCCAGGTCGCAAGTAACTCGCACGATTTGTGCTGTATGGTCACACTTGTACGACCTGTATGCCACTTGTCGTAGGAAATCGCACGAATACCAACCACTAATCGTACACTAGTTGCACGTTCACTAAGACAAGTCGCAGCCAGTCGTGCGATCACCTGCGGAAAGTGGTGGCAAATGGCGATTAGCCTGTGGGTAATGGTACACAAACGGGCGATTGGCTGCGACTAGTGGCAGGTATTCGTGCAATCACTTGCGATGAATGGTAGCTAATCGTACGGTTACTTCTGCTCATCGTACGAACGTCGTGCGTTCACTGGTTTCAAACGATGCTACGGTTGGCATTTCGATATGCAAAATTATGCGTTTGTGAAAAGAAGGTGTGAATGGGATGCTTTTTAACAACCTCAACAAAGGAAAATATTTATTTTACGTTCATTATTCACGTTGCTATATAAATCAGTGTTCACTTCTGACACGCACCACTAATGTTCATAGAGACCACATGTACTCGTACATTACATGTACAGTATAATTCAGACATGCCTCCAAGAAAGCTGAGGAAGAGGGCGAAGCCTGTAGCGGAGGAAATAAGCCTCCGTCGAAGATGCACAAGATGATGTTGAAGTTCATTCCGGACTTGATTCCGAGAATGACATTCACTTTATTAAACAGCAACAACAAATATCAACAGAAAAAAAATGCATTAATCACATTCCAGGTATTCGCAAGTCAGGATCATACTATCGTACGATGAGCTACCATTTGACGTGCGTCTACTCGCAATCAGTTTACCATTTCTCGTATCTATGCAAATTCCCTCTTAGAAGTGCGATTAGTGGCACGATTATCGTACGGTGATTGCACGATGCACGCACGATCACTGGCGATTGCTTGACACCTCTTTGCGATCAATTTGATCGTAGCCAGGTTTTTAAACCAGTTTGAAAACCTATTTTCGATCACCTGCGATCACAAGTGATTTCCATGGTTGTCGTACGATAAATCGCACGTTCTATAACTGCAACTACTGGCGATCACCTGCGATAACTCGTCGTAACTCAATTGCAGGTAGTCGCAACTGCTAGTGCGACCAGGGCCTGAGTGAAACATATTATATCCAGTGTCTCAAACCTAGATTACCATCACAAAATACAAGTTGAGCAACGGCCCAATTTCAAATGATTTATCATCGATATTTCACAAACAACGTATGACCCCTAAATTGTGAAAATAAAAATCTATATTGTACCTTTTTTCATTTAGGTCAAAGCTCAGGAAAATTAGTTTGGTATGAAAAAAAACCTTAAATAGTATAAAGCATACTCACACGTGGAAAAGTGAATGCATCGATATGCTTAGTGTTTACATGGTGTTGTCTGGACTAACTTCCATCGCAGAGGTCGCTAGATCACTGTGCTGTACGAATGCGCCTATGTACGTGTGCATCTGTTAGCGTGTGTATGTGATACAACAACTTTTATTTCAAAGTGAAGTCACATCCTGATGAATAACGAGTAAAATAAGTAATAAAATGAAGACAAAACATGAAATATCAGTCATGCAAAGTTAATCGTAGATTTTTCCTCCGAAGGATATATGTCAGTAAAGATTTTTTTTTTTCTGACATGAAGTGTCATCCGACTCACGCTGAACATCAGAAATACAACACCAGCAAACCTACTGGTGTTACCTAAAATGGTATAATAATGACTAACATGATAAATGTCGTGGCATTTCATCCAAAGAAAGGAAGTTTGAAATATTTTTTTTACTTTGTTGCAAACAACAACATAAAAGAGCACAGAATAATGTTGCACATTAAAAGATTGTATGTATAATCATACAAACAAAATATAAAAGTGAAACGTGTTCGAATGGGTCCACTAGAAGAACGATATTTTGTAAAGCCAAATCTACTGTGGGTTGTAATCAGCGACGGAAATGCAGTGGGACGGTGGGGACACAATATCAAGTGTCTCTCCCCCCCCCCCCCCACGAATTTACACGTGTGCATAAATTTGAGGGATTTGGAGAAAAAATTTCCGTAGGCCCCCCCCCCCCCCCCTCCCCGTCGAGCGATTTTTCGGCGGTTGGCGTGACTGGGAAAAATTTGGACCTGGGATTTGGAAAAAATTGTCTTAAACACCCCTTCCCCCTCCCCCCCCCCCCCCCGCCCTGAGCGAGCTTTCGAGAGCTGTCGTGACCGGGAAAATTTTGAACCTGGGATCTGGAGGAAAAAAAATCGTCACCATCCGACCCCCCCCCCCCCCAAAACACACACACATACACTGAGCCACTGAGGAATTTTCGGCGGCTGGTGTGACCGGGAACAATTTTGGACCTGGGATTTGGCCGCAGATGAACTTGTGATGTCCCCCTACATTTAAAAATGGATTTGCGCCATTAGATGTAATATTGAATTTCCACTTGGCGTGTCAGCAGCAGTGTTATTGTTGAGTGCTCGTGATCTAATGCTGTATGTCGCCCTCTTTGATATTATTTCACAGCTTGTCGTCAAATTGTTCTGTCGCAAGGCTCTCACTCGCAGGGGAAACTCCCTATCGTAGACTATTTCAGCCAAGTTGTCGGGGATGCCTAGTACCTACATGCAGAGAAAATGACGTTCCGTATGGGGAAGTACAGTGTAGGGGGGTTATATGATTTGTGGCGGTGGGGGGGGGGGACTGGGGGTTGGGAATTTTCAGATATATTCTTAAAGCCCAAAAGGATTTCCCGTATACATTTGTCTGTAGACATTGTTTGGGCAAGTCCATTGTCCATCTCTGGCGAAGAAACCGTGACTGAATATTGTATAATTTCACAAACCGTAACGCGCGCACGTCGCATCATCCACTACCCCAGGCTGTAGCTATGTACGTACGCACGCTGCGAATTTTTTGCATCTCCGGCGTTTATTTTGAAGGGGAAAGATGGATTTTGTAGGGGGAAATACGCATTCGGCGTGGGGGGGGGGGATTAAAATTTTGAATGGCAGCCCTATTTTGATGTGCTGTGCTATATTATAGTATGTTTTGTGCGACGTTAGTGACATATTTATACAGAAGCTGGGATGGCAGCATAGGGGCGCGTGTTGTTTCATCAAGCAATATGTCCCCTCCCCATGCTCCCCGTAAAAATCAAAGGAATTACAAGAGAAGGCAAGGAAAGCGGAGATGGATCAATGATATACATGTAGGTGGGCTCTTGCTACATAAACAGATAAATTAATGCAGTTATCAGCCATTCATCTAACAAATACTTAATTCAGGTGGACACAGGTTGAAAATTGGTCAACCTAAGGCATGTAAGGTGCAATGATTTCCACTAATTTGCTTTAATTGTGTTGCAGTTAGAGTCTGTGCTGTGTATTTATAGGATTATCTGGATAAATCAAGTTCTAACATAATGCAAAGTCGATGATTTTGTTTTGTTTCATTGATGTATGTTTGGTATAAACAGCGACAAATAAAGTAGTCAAATAACATACGCTTATTTTGATTTTTGTTTTCTCGTATTTACCCTGCCCTTAAGAAATTTGCATTTCTTCTTCCTGAGGGAGATACTAATCTCTTTTAAAAGGGGTCGGTCGCAGGATTTAGCTCCCCGATCCCTGTAAGAAAAATATTATGTTAGGTATACAGTGCCGACGGAATGGTATACCAGTTCAATGTCTATCAAATATTTGTTGTCAGTTACTTGTATTTCTTCTTACAGTAATAATTGAATTGAATTGTTTTATTTCGGTATCTTCTGTACAATCATGACAATTTTGACAAATGAAAAAAAATCACATTACAATATCATTATATTACATCAGTATATTGATAAATCTACAAATAATTGTTACATATTACTCATAAGCATTATTTAATATCATTTGATATACAATATTTATACAGATACAGATAAAGATGGAAAATACAGGAGGCCCCTAATGGGCAGTAAAGGGAAAAAGTCACATTTAGATGAATAACATTCTAAAACGATTATGCTTCTTTAAATTATATATAAAAACCGTTTCACAAGAAACTGTCTCGACTTGGCCCGCACACAATTACATACGAGACGGTGTGTACTGTGGATGCCTACAGTACTTTTTTTTTGACGGGTGAACAAACCTGACTCACTCCCTCTTGGGCATAAACGTTGTACAGTTCATCGTCGACAACAGATGTAGTAACTCATGTAAAATGCTTACTTACTCAGACTAAGTGTATTCATAATCTTGGTCGGCTAGTCCAGTGCAGAGGTGTGTGGAGTTCGTTCATATCTAAATATTTGTCTTTTGCGCCATGTTATTTATTATTGATACTTATAATGTGATGAATTATTGGAGGTACATTTCGTTACATATTTCTGTTTACGCGTATATCGTTGATGTAAAATGCAGTATATGCTATTATATATGTATTATCATATTTTATTACGACCTTACGCTTGTCATAGGAGCACATCAGTTTGCTTAAAATTGCGTTGTTTTCGCAGCTCCACGATATTCATGATGTTTATATAACAATAGTGATAAATTTGTGCAGTGAAATCGAAAAAACGAAACATTATTCATTCTAAAAATAATGTTTGAAATTATTAACCCTTTTGTCATATGTTATGGTATGTTATTTTCACGAAAATAATAACGTATAGTCATGATGAATTCTGTGTTAACAATATGCTAAGCACGTCACTGAATATGCGAATTGACGTCAGTGGAGTTTAGTGGTATTGCGAGGGTTAAATACTTTTCTGCTAGACGTTAGTGCAATGTGCTTTATTCAACATCTCACTTTTGACGGTTATAAATTTATTTATTTATCTATTTATTTTTTAGAATCATTTCCATTACTCAAGGGATATGCAACACAAACAAATATTCGTAGTGCATTTAATGAAAATACATTGAAAAGAAAAAAAAAGGAATATGTAAACAACTTAAACGGTCAAGTGAAAAAGGGGGAAGGAATCTGCGTAAAAAATAACTTGTAGAACATCAGGAATCAATGTAGGAAAGGGGAAATTAAAGTATAAGCATGAAGGTGGAAGAGCTCTTCTACCTTCAGACCTTAATGGTATAAGTTTGTGTATAAGTGTATCTACATTCAAAGCTGCAATTGACACTATTACGCGAACATGTTGAGTATCTTGAATCAATGAAACATACATTTTCGTAGATAGCAGGATGCTAAGTTGTCCAAAAATAAATTGATCAATGTTTATTCTGAGCAGCTGTCCAGAAAAAGTTATTGTGTCTTTTCCCGTGTAAATAAAATATATAAATTGCCATTGATATTTTACCGTTCCTTCAATTCCTGGAATATGGCTACTTTATATTAATGAAATCAAGAATACCGACATTAAATCGTAATTGCCGCTGCAAATCCCTCAGGCGACGTGATCGTGACCATTATTCTTACCTCGAAACGCGCTAAGTCAAAGTAATGGCTAGAATGAATGCTAAGTTTCTATTAATGCTAAGCGAAATTCCTTACGTGCATAATAGACGTGGAACCGGCTCGTTACCTGGCAGTAAGTGTCATTTAGGGACACATTTCGGAAAAAAACGCCACTTTTATCGAATAGCTGCTTCCTCCAGATACCCAGATTCCTTCACGAAAACGCCACAATCAACTTATATATCCTCATGCTTTCGGTAAGGTCTGCGACAAAATTCGAGAAATTAAGGCTTTTATAGCTCTGTTTTACAATGGACGATTCCATTCCACGACGGATCGATTTTACGTTGAAAATTTTGTTGATGAATTAGCCTAATAAATTCACCGGTGAATATTATCATAGCCACAAAATTTTAGCATTATCCTGATTATAAATAGTTATGTGAAATGAAAATTACAATGAATCAGCCTGTATGATGGTAATCCAGACAAATTGGTTTCTACCATAAATGTTATCATCGCTAAAAAATAGTCCCACAAGCCATATCCATTGATATAAGAAACCGTAAACATTTTAGATCAATAACGCTGGAGAACTAAAACATGCAACCACCTCTTTATATTAATTATGTGCTCGATGCATTTTATTCTTCTTTTCTATTTTTTTAGCTTGCTAATTATGACTTAAAACTATGTTGCAATCAGCAAAACCACAGTTTAATATTATACAGCCTTTGGTTAAAAAAAAAAATCCACGTTGACCTTCTATTTAACATAGTATTTAGCATATTGCGGGATGTTAATCTGTTTTATCCCATATTTTCCCATTTTTACTTGACGCAAGCTCAGTTCAACTTTAATATTATACAGCCTTTGGTAAAAAAAATAAAAATAAAAAAATCCACGTTGACGTTCTCATGGTTCTAGTAAACATAGTACACTTTAATATTATACAGCCTTTGGTAAAAAAAAAAAAAAAAAACACGTTGACGTTCTAGTAAACATAGTATTTAGCATTTTGCGGGATGTTAATTTGTTTTCTCCCGTATTTTCCGTTTTTTAGTTTAATTTGTGATGCGAGTTTAGTTCAGCGTTATTAAGTTGACATGTCGGTATTTGGCTAAAATATTTGCTCTTCTGCGTGGGCTCCCCACACTCTCTCATAATGATATTTATTTCTCATTTCGAATATTTTCAGTGAAATTCACTGCATGAAATTAATTTCATTGGACCCCACCGTGGACCTGTATTGTTAGTACAAACTCTAAATGCAGACTCTCGTTGAGGAATGGAATTTTAAATGATAACTCGAATCGATTAACATTTTGAGTGAAGAAAACACGTGAAATACGCGACCTTCCCATTTAGAACATTGAAAGAAAGTCGTGTTTACTATACCTCGCTGTACCTAGGTCATCAGTAATGGCATGCGTACCTTCTTTTCACCTGCTGCAGACTATTAAAGTACGAGTTAACTCGTGTAAGTATGGAAAACATGTAGTTAAATTGAAATCAAATCGTCTCCAAAGGGTTAATGGAAGCTATACTAAGCCATTGCTGTAAGAGGTGGGCATGGTGTGTGTGTGTGTGTGTGTGTGCGTGTGTGTGTGTGTGTGTCTGTCTGTCTGTGCGTGTGTGTGTGTGTGTGTGTCTGTCTGTCTGTGTCGTGTGTGTGTGTGTGTGTGTGTGTGTGTGTGTGTGTGTGTGTGTGTGTGTGTG
>JZLH01S0135280.1:33553-46194 GCA_001188425.1 Eucidaris tribuloides
AATTTTCAACTTTACAGAATTGTGTCTTTTTCTCAAAAACGGACCACTCTGGTCTCGCCACTCCGGGATTAGTACAACCAGTGCTGTATCACTTTGTAATTGTGCGGTGTATACTCTGGCGTATGGACCTATCTCGAGATGCACAAAGCTTCTTTGCCCGGTGTTGGAAGGGATCTGCCCAAGATGGTACCATTTTGTTCAGTCTTACTGCTTGAATTTATGAATAAATACACTTTTGTCGGAAGATTGGAGAAACGGTCTTTGACCGGAGAGAGTAGATTGCCATGGAAAATACGTTATTGAAACATTACAATTCTCAGACAATAATTATGAATATAGTTAGGGTAGGATTGGTGGAATGCCCTCAGGATAACATCATTTAACCAATAAAACACTTCTAAAATATGTCTGGTGGGTTTATATGGAAAATGTTTTATGAAAGAACTCGCGGGATATTGTACCGTCTCAATATTGCAGTGATCCATGCGTGGAAAGGACAAATTATTATTCGCCCGAGAAAACGGAATGTTGCTGGATTTTAAATTTTCTAAGAACGACATTACGATAGAGAACCAGCAAACTGTGAATATTGTGGGCGATAAAGCGCGTCCGATGAGGAGCAGTTAAAAGTGCCTTCCGCATAGAAACCCGTCCAATATGATGTGGATGAATCCCGTGGGCTGTGTGACGCTGACTGTCTCCGCCACAGCAGGTGTTTGCATTTTGCCCTGTTGTGGCGTATTTCTCATCAAGAACAGCAAAAACATGCTTTATAAAGGATCGAGTTCGAGAAACTAAGCTACATCCATGCTGTTCGGGGTGTATTACATGTCTACTATTGTGTTTGCCATTCTCGCTAAACCCTCTCGAAGGGGTCGTGGACATCGTCTGCCGCATGATGTTCATTGCTATCGTTCACTGTCATTTAAACGCGCCAATGTTGACCCGCGGAACAGGATATACATGGATCTTTGACAGCGGCAGGCGATCAGTGCGACGACCAGGATGATCAGCCAAGATCACAAGTGTAGTATAGACTCTGTCGCTCATTTGCAATACAGGTGAGTTTTCCATTTCTTTCATTCCTATTTATTGCTGGATGTCGAGTTCGCTCCAGCGACAATTGCTCTGAGTTATTTCATGCACATAACCTATACCTAACCCTAACCTATCCCAAACACTAACCTAACCCTTTCTGAACTGGAAACCATACAACCCTAATCATAACTCTTCGTTTTCTTTAGATATTGTCACCGGATCAAAATGTCGGTTCACCTTATTGCTATCACAAAATTTATTGCTTTTTGCATTTATACCTCTTTGTTACTCACGGTTGTTCAGTTAAGAAGAAGTTACATCAAAATACAGGTTGGGTTATTCGATTCTTAAGTTCTAACGTCATTTTACCCGTTGGGCTTGACTGAGATATCTCAGTCAGCTCTATGAAGAGGGTATATAATTAATTTGAAATTCAAATTTTCTCCACGGAGTAAATTTTACCAAGAACCATTTGAATGTGAGACGTTGCTCAAGTTATAGCACAGCAGTGTTGAATATACAGTCACTAGCGTAGCTTTCACCAACTGAGGCCTCAGTCACAGTTGAACTGCGGACACCGTTACGATAACTTTAAGCTAAGATATCGTTTGATTTTGGGGGCATCCCTGATGTCTAAGGGCTAGCGACATATGTGTTCACATTATTCAACGAGCGCACATTCGCTGCGAATTTCTTGTAGGGGTCTGCGGGCCACTGGAGTTCGAGCAGGTGCATAAGCTTTACGGAAATCGTACGCTATCGTACAGAGATCGCTGAATATCAGTGCAGTTGGCCATACAGTCTCCTTCAGCCTCTATACAGATATACTTAATTACTATCAGTTTTTATGGAACTCTGCGATAGCTGCCTCGGAGAGATCATACGATGCCCATGAGTTGCAACCTCCGAACGATTTTTGCCTTCCCCAAATAGCCTTGGTCATTTGGCCTTACGATGACCTTACGGAGCCCATAATCTCATCCATTACAGTACGATACTTCGTACGGTGACAAGCTTATGACTATGTTACAATTTTTGATCAGATTTTACGGGCTCCCTACGGGAATCGTAGCCTCTACAATACTTTTAGCCTGAAATTTGACAAATTTTTCGAAATTCATTAAAGCCCGAAGCCCGTTAGAGTTATCGTAGATGGCATCGAAAGATCGAGCAGGATATCGCACTAAGGCTTTGCGCTGATCCTTGCAATCATTGTACGATATTGACTATTGTAACGGGAACTTCAAATGAACAAAGGTATACACATATCTCTGTGGCAGCCCTACACGGTATCGTACGATTTCTGTAAGAATGTGTACAATCTTCTGTTCACGATATCGAACAATCTGTTGAAGATGCACAGGAGATACAGGGCTATCGCAGCGATCTTGATGATACGCTGTACCATCTTCGCACAGCCTCTTGCACCTACCTGGAACTCAAATGTCCTTACAACAAAATCGCACGATGCTCGTAGATAATGTAAACACATACGTCGTAACCGTTAAGCCAATCTGCAATGCCCCCAAAATCGATACGATAAATCGTAGATAAAAGCTTATCGATTACCGGCGTCCGCCGCTCAAATTGATCTGAATTGCGAATTGGACGATTATTAAGCCATCTTTGCTGCAGTTGACTCTACAAATTCAAAATCAGGAGGCCTCTCACACTAGCAAGTTGCGACTGACCTGCGATCAAATGATCGTACGACAAGGCCTCGCAGCCAGGTTCGCGCCAAAGTAAACTTCGCACGATTTGTGCCTGTAATGGTCACACTTGTACGACCTTGTATGCACTTTGTCGTAAGGAAATCGCACGAATCCAAACACTAATCGTACACTATGTTGCACGTTTCACCTAAGACAAGTCGCAGCAGGTCGTTGCGATACCTGCGAGTGGGTGGGCAAATGATGCGAATTACTGTGGTTATGGTACCACAAACGGGCGATTGGCTGCGACTCAGTGGCAGCGTATTCGTGACATCACTTGCGATGAATGTAGCTAATCGTTACGGGGTTACTTCTGCTCATCGTTACGAACGTCCGTGCCGTTCAACTGGTTTCAAACGATGCTACGGTTGGCATTCGATATGCAAAATTATGCGTTATTGAAAAGAAGGTGTGAATGCGGATGCTTTTTAACAAACTCAACAAAGGAAAAATATTTATTTTACGTTCATTTATTCACGTGTGCTTATTAATTCAGTGTTTCACTTCTGACACGCACCACTAATGTCATAGGACCACATGTACTCGTACCATTACATGTTACAGTTATAATTTCAGACATGCCTCCAAGAAAGCTGAGGAGAGGGCGAAAGCCTGTAGCGGAAGGAAATAAGCCTCCGTCGAAGCTGCACAAGATGATGTTGAAGTTCATTCCGGACTGATTCCAGAATGACATTCACTTTATATTACACAAAGCAACAACAAATATCAACAGAAAAATGCATTAATGCACATTCCAGGTATTTCGCAAAGTCAGGATCATACTATCGTTACGATGAGCTCCATTGACGTTGGCGTTACTCGCACTCAGTTTACATTTCTTCGTTAATCTATGCAAATTCCTCTTAGAAGTGCGATTAGTGGCACGATTATCGTACGGTGATTTGACGATGCACGCACGATCAACTGGCGATTGCTTGACACTCTTTCGCCGGCATCAATTTGCATCGTAGCCAGGTTTTTAAACCAGTTGAAAAAACCTATTTTTCGATCACCTGCGATCACAACGTGATTTTCATGGTTGTCGTACGATACAATCGCACGTTCTTATAACCTGCAACTACTGGGATTCACTGCGTAACTCGTCGTAACTCAATTGCAGGTAGTCGCAACTGCTACGTCGACCAGGGCTCTGAGTGAAACATATTATATCAGTGTCTCAAACCTAAGATTACATCACAAAATACAGTGACAACGGCCCAATTTCAAATGATTTTTATTCATCGATATTTCACAAAACAAGTATGCCCCTAAAATTGTGAAATAAAAATCTATATCTGTACCTTTTTTCATTAGGTCAAAGCTCAGGAAAATTCATTTGGTATGAAAAAAAACCTTTTAAATAAGTATAAAGCATACACACAGTGGAAAAGTGAATGCCATCGATATGCTTTAGTGTTTTACATGGTGTTGTCTGGACTAACTTCCATCGCAGAGTCGCATAGATCACTGTGCTGCTACGAATGCGCCTTATTACGTGTGCATCTGTTAGCTGGTATGGATACAACAACTTTTATTTCAAAGTGAAGTCACATCCTGTATGGAATAACGAGTAAAATAAGTAATAAAATGAAGACAAAACATTGAAATATCAGTCATGCAAGTTAATCGTAGATTTTTTCTCCGACAGGATATATGTCAGTAAGATTTTTTTTTTCTGAACATGAAGTGTATCCGACTCACGTGACATCAGAAATACAACACAGCCAAACCTCACTGGTGTTACCTAAAATGGATATTAATAATGACTAACATGATGAATGTCGTGGCTTTCATCCAAAGAAAGGAAGTTTGAAAATATTTTTTTTACTTTGTTGCAACAACAACATAAAAGAGCACAGAATAATGTTGCACATTAAAGATTGTATGTATATCATACAAACAAATATAAAAGTGAAACGTGTTCGAATGGGTCCACTAGAGAACGATTATTTTTGTAAAGCCAAATCTACTGTGGGTTGTAATCAGCGACGGAATGCAAGTCGGGACGGTGGGACACAATATCAAGTGTCTCTCCCCCCCCCCCCCCACCGAAATTTACACTGAGTGCATAAATTTGAGGGATTTGGAGAAAAATTCCGTAGGCCCCCCCCCCCCCCCCTCCCGTCGAGCCGATTTTTTTTCGGCGGTTGCTGTCTGGGAAAAATTTGGACCTGGGATTTGGAAAAAATTGTCTTAAACAACCCCCTTCACCCCCTCCCCCCCCCCCCCCCGCCTGAGCGGCTTTCGAGAGCTGTCGTGACCGGGAAAATTTTGAACTGGGATCTTGGAGGAAAAAAAATACGCTCACCCCATCCGACCCCCCCCCCCCCCCAAAACACACACACATACACTGGCCACTGAGGAATTTTCGGCGGCTGGTGCTGGACGGGAACAATTTTGGACTGGATTTGGCCGCAGATGAATTTGATGTCCCCCTACATTTAAAAAATGATTTGCGCAATTAGTGTAATATATAGAATTTCCACTTGGCGTGTCAGCGCAGTGTTATTGTGAGTGCTCGTGATCTAATGCTGTATGTCGCCCTCTTTGATTATTTCACAGCTGTCGTTCAAACTTGTTCTGTCGCAAGGCCTCTCACTTCGCAGGGGAAACTCCCTATCGTAGACTATTTCAGCCAAGTTGTCGGGGATGCCTCAGTACCTTACATGCAGAGAAAATGAGCGTTCCGTATGGGGAAGTACGTGTAGGGGGCGTTATATGATTTGTGCGCGGTGGGGGAGGGGCGGGACTGGGGGTTTGGGAATTTTTCAGATATATTCTTAAAGCCCAAAAAGGTATTCCCGTATACATTTGTCTGATAGACCATTGTTTGGGCCAAGTCCATTGTCCATCTCTGGCGAAGAAACCGTGACGAATATTGTATTAATTTTCACAAACCGTAACGCCGCGCACGTACGCTCATCCCATACCCCGGCATGTGAGCTATGTACGTACGCACGCTGCGAATTTTATTGCATCTCCGGCGTTTATTTTGAAGGGGAAAGATGGATTTTGTAGGGGGAAATACCATTCGGCGTGGGGGGGGGGGATTAAAATTTTGAATGGCAGCCCTATTTTGATGTGCTGTGCTATTTATAGTATGTATTGTGCGACTGTTTAGTGGGACTATTTTATACAGAAGCTGGGATGGCCCGCATAGGGTGCGGTTTGCTTTCATCAAGCAATATGCTCCTCCCCATGCCTCCCCTGTAAAAATCAAATGAATTACAAGAGAAGGCAAGGAAAGCGGAGATGGATCAATGATATACATGTAGGCTGGGCCTTCTTGCTACATAAACAGATAAATTTAATGCAGTTATCAGCCATTTATCTAACAAATACTTAATTCAGGCTGGACACTAGGTTTGAAATTGGTCACCTAAGGCATGTAAGGTGCAATGATTTCACTAATTTGCTTTTAATTGTGTTGCAGTTAGATGTCTGTGCTGTGTATTTATAGGACATTATCTGGATAAATCAAGTTCTAACCATAATGCAAGTCGATGATTTTGTTTTTTTTCATTGATGTATGTTTGTATAACAGCGACAAATAAAAGTAGCTCATAATAACATACGCTTAATTTGATTTTTGTTTTCTCGTATTTACCCTGCCCTTAAGAAAATTTGCTTTCTTCTTCTGAGGGAGAATACTATCTCTTTAAAGGGGTCTGGTCGCCAGGATTTACTCCCCGATCCCCTGTAAGAAAATATTATGCTTAGGTATACAGTGCCGACGGAATGGTATACCAGTTCACTGTACTATCAAATATTTGTTGTCAGTTATTGTTTTCTTCTTACAGTAATAATTGAATTGAATTGTTTTATTTCGGCTATCTTCTGTACAATCATGACATTTTGACAAATGAAAAAAATTCACATTACAATATCATTATATTACATCAGTATATTTGATAATCTACAATAATTGTTCATATTACTCATAAGATTATTTAATATCAATGAATATACAATATTATATTACAGATACAGATAAAGATGGGAAAATACAGGAGCCCCTAATGCGGCAGTAAAGGGAAAAGTCACATTTAGATGAATACATTCTAAAAACGATTATGCTTCTTTAAATTATATTATAAAAACCGTTTTCACAAGAAACATGTCTCGACTTGGCCCGCACACAATTACATACGAGACGTGGTACTGTGATGCCTACAGTACTTTTTTTTTGACCGGGTGAACAACTGGACTCACTCCTTCTTGGCATAAACGTTGTACAGTTTCATCGTCGACAACAGATGTAGTAACTCATGTAAAATGCTTACTTACTCAGACTAAGTGTATCATAATCTTGCGTCGGCTAGTCCAGTGCAGCTGGTGATGTGGAGTTCGTTCATATCTAAATATTGTTCTTCTTGCGCCAGTTATTTATTATTGATACTTATAATTGATGATAATTATTGGAGGTACATTTCTCAGTATTTTCTGTTTACGCGTATATCGTTGATGTAAAATGCAGTATATGCTATTTATATGTATTATCATATTTTATTACGACTACGCTTGTATGAGGAGCACATCAGTTTGCTTAAAATTGCGTTGTTTCGCAGCTCCACGATTATCATGAATGTTTATATAACAATTAGTGATAAATTTGTGCCATGTTGAATTCGAAAAACGAAAACATTATTCATTCCTAAAAATAATGTTTCGATTATTAACCCTTTTGTCATATGTTATGGTATGTTATTTCACGAAAATAATTAACGTTAATAGTCATGATGATTCTGTGTAACAATATGCTAAGCACGTCACTGATTATGCGAATTGACGTCAGTGGAGGTTTATGGTTATTGCGAGGTTAAATACTTTTCTGCTAGACCGTTAGTGCAATGTGCTTTATCAACATCTACTTTTGTAGGCGGATTATAATTATTTTATTATCATATTTATTTTTTTAGAATCAATTTCCATTACTCAAGGGATATGCCAACAACAACAAATTTGTAAGTGCATTTAAATGAAAATTACATTGAAAGAAAAAAAAAAGGAATATGTAAACAAACTTTAACGTAAGTGAAAAAGGGAAGAATTGCGTAAAAAATACTTGTAGAAAGTCAGGAAATCAATGTAGAAGGGAAATTAAGTATAGCATAGAAGTGGAAAGAGCTCTTCTACTTTCAAGACTTAATGGTATAAGTCTTGTGTATAAGTGTATTACATTCAAAGCTGCAATTGACATTATCTATTACGCCGAAACATGTTTGAGTATGCTTGAATCAATGAAACAAACATTTCAGTAGAAGCAGGATGCTAAGTTGCTTCACAAAAATAAATTGAATCAATTATTCGTGAGCAGTGCTGTCCAGAAAAATATTGTGTTTTTCCCGTGTAAATAAAATATATAAAATTGCCATTGATATTCTTACCGTTCCTTCAATTCTGGAATTGGCCTACTTTTATAATTATGAAATCAAGAAACCGACATTAAAATCGTAATTTGCGTCCGCAAATCCCTCAGGCTCGACGTGATCGTGACCATCATATCATTCTTCGAAACGCGCTAAGTCAAAGTAATGGCTAGAATAATGCTAAGTTTCTATAATGCTAAGCCGAAATTCCCTTACGGTGCATAATAGGTGGAAACCGGCTCGTTACACTGCAGTAGTGTCATTTAGGGACAACATTCGGAAAAAACGCCATTTTCATCGAATAAGTGCTTCCTCCAGATAGCCCGATTTCCTTCACGAAAACGCCACAATTCAACCTTATATATCCTCATGCTTTCGGTAAGGTTGCGACAAAATTCGAGAAATAAGGCTTTTATAGCTCTGTTTTTACAATGGACGATCATTCCACGACGCGATCGATTTTACGCTTGAAAATTATTGATGAATTGCCTAATAAATTCACGACGGTGATATTATCATAGCCCACAAAATTTAAGCATTATCCTGATTATAAATAGTTAGTGAAATTGAAAATTACAAATGAAATCAGCCTGTATGATGGTAATCCAGACAAATTGGTTTCTACATTAATGTTATCATCGCTAAAAAATAGCTCCCCAAGCCATATCCATTGATATAAGAAACCCGTAAACATTTTAAGATCAATAACGCGGAGAACTAAAACATGCAACCCTCTTTATACTAATTCATGTGCTCGATGCATTTATCTTCTTTTCTATTTTTTTTAGCTTGCTAAATTATGACTTAAAACTATGTTTGCAATCTAGCAAAACCACAGTTAATATTATACAGGCCTTTGGTTAAAAAAAAAAAATCCACGTTTGACCTATCTATTTAACATAGTATTTAGCATAATTCGGCCGGGGGAATGTTTATCTGTTTTATCCCATATTTTCCCATTTTTACTTGACGCAAGCTCAGCTTCAACTTTAATATTATACAGCTTTTGGGTAAAAAAAATAAAAATAAAAAAATCCACGTTGACGTTCTTCTCATGGTTCTAGTAAAACATAGTAGCACTTTAATATTATACAGCCTTGTAAAAAAAAAAAAAAAAAAACACGTTGACGTTCTAGTAACATAGTATTTAGCATTTTGCGGGATGTTAATTTGTTTTCTCCGTATTTCCGTTTTTTAGTTTAATTGTGATGCGAGTTTAGTTCAGCGTGTTATTAATTGACATTCGGTATTTGGCTAAAATATTTGCACTTACTGCGTGGGCTCGCCCACAACTCTCTCAGTAATGATATTTTATTTCTCATTTCGAATATTTTCAGTGAAATTCACTGCAGAAATAATTTCATTGGACCCCACCGTGGCCTGTATGTTAGTACAAACCTAAATGCAGATATCGTTGAGGAATGGAATTTTAAAATGATAACTCGAATCGATTAACATTTTGAGTGAAGAAAACACGTGAAATACGCGACCTTCCCATTTAGAACATTGAAAGAAAGTCGTGTTTATAACCTCGCTGTACTAGGTCATCAGTAATGGCATGCGTACCTTCTTTTTCACCTGCTGCAGACTATATTAAAGTACGAGTTTAACTCGTGTAAGTATGGATAAACATGTGATTAGAATTGAAATCAAATGCGTCTCCAAAGGGTTAATGGAAGCTATACTAAGCCATTGCTGTAAGAGGTGGGCATGGTGTGTGTGTGTGTGGTGTGTGGTGTGTGTGTGTGTGTGTTCTGTCTGGTCTGTGCGTGTGTGTGTGTTTGTGTGTCTGTCGTCTGTGCGTGGGTGTGTGTGTGTGTGTGTGTGTGTGTGTGTGTGTGTGCTTATGTATGTGTATGTGTGTGTAATGTTTGCTGCCGATATATTACGAAGACAAAATACTTTCCTACAGATTCTCGTTGTTACTTGGGGTATCGGATATGCAGGAACAATTTGCGGCAAATACATGTAGACATTGCGGAGGTTCAAATAAAAAAAGGCAAACTTTGTATTATTATTATTTTTGTTTATTATTTATTATTCAAATTGTAACTCAAGGAGTTTAGGATTACAAATACAAGATGTTGACAATTAAACAACTAATAAGCATGAGTAATAATACCCATAATTTACACCGAAATCTTGATTACATATATATAACATTTAAACACAGGGTGGGAATAATTTGACTAGACATGAGAAAATGAAAATACAAATATCAAAAAGAGCAAGTTCACGCGAAAAAAATAAGCAAAGTTGGAAATAAAGGGTGTTAAGATATAAAATGTGAAACAGCGTATAACACTACATTTCAGGTAAAGATTAACATAGTAAATTAATATTTTTAACAGGTATGATCAAGTCAATGTAAAAACAGAAATTCTTCATCAAAATTTAGTATATACATCTACAGTAAAATAATTTCACATTTTTAAACAATTACTACTTCAGACAGATGAGTTTTCCGGTGCACAGAAAATATGTAGGGATCACACACATCACACATCACACACATACAACACAACACACACACACACACACACACCACACACACACCACACACACACACAACACACACACACACAACACACACACACATCACACACACACACACACACACACAACACCACGCACACAACATACACACACAACACACACATAAACGAACACACAAAACACGCACACCACAACACTACACACACAAACACACACACATAAACAAACCACAACGAGACGCAATACACAAACACGCCACACACAAACAACACACAACACGCACACACACTAAACACACAGCACAAAACACACACAAAACACAACACAAAACCACAACAAACACACACGACAACAACACACACACAACCCCTAAGGCTGTGGTGCCACAAATATAAAAGCGGCGCTAGTAGAGCTTAGTACTGCCAAAAAAGGGTGAACGCTGCATTTTTTAGTACAATTGCTGCCTCTTGGTAGAAATTCCTTGAACGATGGAATTTGTTTATCCAAAGAGACCACTTCTGTTATCTATGCAAATAAGCCCTAATTAGCAAAATAATGTAAATTAAGCCTCCTAAAATGAGTAGTTTTATAAAAAAATCTTGTAAAAATATATAGCTTCTTTAATGAAAATGTCAATTTAATACAAAGCTTTGTGAAAACAGAGGCAAAGAAAACTGTTGAAAAAGGAATAATGGTAAACATATATTTAATGACTTAATTTCATAAATTATTACACATTTTCAAACAAAAAATGTAGTTTTTTTCATCATGAGTCTGGATAATTTAATATTAAAATAAAATACCAAATAAACGTGGAATGAAAACAATAAAAAGTAAGAAATGTGTTCTTAGGTGTTTGGGTAAAGACATTGTTGCAAGAAACGTTTTGATTATTGGCAAATATATGCCCAATTACCATAACTTGTGCATATTAATGCGTAAAAACCTGCAAAACTGCTTTGAACTTTATTAAATCAGCTTTAGAAGCCGAAAAAATGTCTTACTTGGGACAATCTAACTATGATGAAAGGAAAAGAAAACTCTACATGAAAAACTATTTGTCTGTGTTATTCATTGCCTAATTTGCATAAATTATGTAAATTAGTACCAAATTACGCTTTGTATGATTTTGAATTATCTTTACGCATTAAATTATGATATAAAGGTGTTAAATGGGGTTAGTGGAAAGAGTTCGGGCACAAACAAGTTACTGCATCTATGCAAATTATCCCTAATTACCATAAATGCATATTAATGAGTTAACATACTAATTCCATGAATAGTGTAAATGCAACTTCAGTCACCAAAATAAGGTGTCTTACTCGGTACAACCTGTCTGTCGAGGGAGGAAAAGAAAACATTCATCAATGAGCTGTTTATCTATCCATACAACTGCCTAATTTGCATAAATTATGCAAATTCGAGCATAAAATGGCTAATTTCCACAGTATAAAACCATTTCCCAATCAAAAATTGTGTCACAACTGAAATGAATGTTCCTTACTACATGAGGAAAAACAATAATACAGATGCAATAGTTTGTTGGGTGAATGACCTTGTAATCAGCATGAAATATGCAAATAAGTTTAAAAAAGATAATGATATTCTCTTAATTTTTATTTTTTTTCTTAATTTCACCTGAATATTGTTCACCCTTCCAGTTAGTAGACTTGTTAACTGCCAAAACAAGGGTGAACGCTGCAATTTTAAGTGCAATTGTCCCACTTAGCACACATATTCCTTGGAGCAATTGAAAAAAAATTATCCAAAGAGACACTCTGTATCTATGCAAATAAACCCCAATTAGCATAAATTATGTAAATTAGCATCTAGAAATTAGAAGTTTACTAAAAGTCCTCGTAAAACTATATGGCAACATCATGCAAATGTCAAATTTAGTCCAAAGCAGAAGACACATGTTGAAAACAATGAGGTACCTACGTATAATTTGCATAAAATATACACATTTTTAACAAAAAAATGAGAAATTTCCAAATGATTATGACTTATGCAAAATTAATCAAAA
>JZLH01S0135295.1:1894-20361 GCA_001188425.1 Eucidaris tribuloides
GCAGGTGTTCAGTGTATATTGCATGAATGATAGGAGTTTGTTTATGAGTCTGGGTACTAGAGAATCTACACATACCAAACACAGGTGTTTAGTGTACATTGCAGGGGTTGGAATTTTGTTTATGAGTCTTGGGGAAGACAGAACATTCCAAACTCAGGTGTGTCTTGTTGATTGCATGATGACAATCGTTTTTTTTCTAGTGTGTGCATGGCAAGCATAGCTGTTTGTTGTCGTCGTTTGCATAATAATGTGTTTATTTATGCTTAGAGTTGAGGAAGAAAAGAGTAAACACCTACAGAAAGGATTTTACTCTTTCGTTTGTTTATTTCTTCACCCCGCTTACTGGCTTGATACAAAACTCAATAATGATTTTATCATTTCCCAGCGTGTTTGCCCGATTGAAGACACCGTTACAAAAAAATTGCACCAAAATCTAAAATGCGAGTAATTTCAAACGCAACACAACCAGAGTGTATAGCAAAAGCCGACTGAGACTGCTTTTGATATCAGATTTTGTACTGCAACACATTCCCTTTGTGTCTTTACTTCCACAGAAACCCGAGGTAGGAGCACAGACGTCGTTTTATTTGGCGGTGTCCGACGCGTTGGAGGGGGTGACGGGTCAGTATTTTGACAACTGTTGTCCCGCAGAGCCGTCGTCAAGAGCGAAGGACGATGGGATGGCCCACAAACTCTGGGAAGTCAGCGAACGACTAACAGGACTCCATCAATGATTTCTTGAAACGTTGTGAATTGCATTATGGGTAATCTGTTAGTGTAATAACTCTGGTTGTACTTTGCTGTACTTGATTAGTAATGTATTCTTTACATAAATGCTTTGTGACGAAGCGTGTGCATACAATTCAAATTGGAACTAGTTTAACTAATGTAATACTTGTCTTTAATGTACAATTCTAATTAGACCTAGTTTAGTAAACTGATGCTTGTCTTATCCCACCACTGCCACCATGTAATATTATCATGCTGACACCAAAGTAAATGATGCAGGATCACAATCAATAAAGTGTGCTCTACAGAAGCAAAGCATTCATAAAACAGAGAGCTACACAATGTCACTATTCAAGGACAAAGTCAATTTCAAAATTCATGTACGATCCTGTCTTTGTTTGAATGGGGTATTCATTTATTCATTGTAATGCAGTACACCCTCTTTTTCCTTGACAGATATAAGTCTATAACTGAATACAAGACAAAAAATGATCCATTGCACAGTGTCCTTTGCAAAAGCTAGTCTGCTCTTCTCAAGTGGAATAATATTCTTTGAAAAAAAGTGGTAAGCCTTTTGTTTAAGACAGCTGTAAATTATTTGTCAACACAGCTTAACAAAATTATACTGCGATAATTATTGGGGTCAGTAGAACCTTTCTTTTTATTGACTGGTTGAATTAAACCAATTGTCCACTCTGTAGGTACTTCCCCAGAATCTCACACTACAATGAGGAAGTTTGTGATAGTTTTTATGACGGAAGAACTACCGTTCTTAAGGAATTCATTTATCAGTCTACACTAGAAGCTTTGCTACTCTTAAAGGTTAGTGACATGATTGGGAACACTTGAAAATGCCTCAAGAACCAAATGAGTTGAAATGTATACCAACTACACACTAGCTGGAGTGGATCTCCCAGCTGGAAGGATTTGTCTGTAATTTGTTTACTTAAGGAGAATCAAGCATGAACAAACTGGTATTTTATTTTTATCCGGGCACGATAAAAATAAGACCCATAGAGAGCCACACAGCAGGTTTGCCTGCCACGAGGGACAATAGACATTAGTTATTCTAGATTGAGTCAACGTTTGACTACAAGATTTTCACAGGATAATCCTTGCATAGTTTACTTGATTCTGGAGTCGTTTCAGCCCAAGTTGAGGACTACCCCCAATCATGTCATTTACCTTTAAGCTTATGAATTTGTGAAGCAATTTCATCTGCAGTAAAATTTTGATAAAGTTCGTTGTTTATAGGTAAATCACAGATATCAGTGTTTTGTGCAAATGTTCTACCAGATGAGTCTACGTTTTGATTAAATTTCTTAAAATGTTCTTTGAAACATTTATGTCAATATTTCCATTGCTTGTTGCATCATTCAAAATTGTCCAGTACTCATTTGGTTTTCACTTTCAAATAAAAAACTCTTTTGTACAACTCTTTGAAATATTTGCATTTAGTATGAATGACAGTTTTCCTTTTATGTTCTTTGCAATTCTTCAAATTTACGTTTGATTTCTAAAGTATTCTGTCTTTTATATTTTGATTTAAACCCTAAATATGAAAACCTCAATTTCTTACAATCTTCATTAAACCATGGATTTAAAGACACTATATAACACTGTGGAAGACCCATTTAAAAAATTGTCGAACTTTGCTCTCTGACATATCTGACAGTGTTTGAATGGACAAATAAACACCCTAGAACACAAAAGTTTGGACAGTTATGCTGTCACTAGTACAATATGTGCCGATACAAATTGGCACATTAATTTTATATCGGGCGATAGGAAATTCTGCAACACAGCAGTCTATGGAGAAAAGCTGGAATGGTCTCTCAATGACTTTCATTTTTTTCAAGCACTTAATGATCGTTTTACACTGCAATATTTTCAGGGCTTCATTTTTAGACTGTATCAAAGACACTAGTAGCATGGGGAATCATGTAGCTCAGATTTTTTAAACTGGAAACAGTATTATACAGTGCCTTAAAGTACTGACATGCCACATGCTCTCTCATTATACAATAAACAAAAGTGAAAATGAGGTAATGATACTTGGTAACAGTCAGCGTTTCTGAATTTCTTTTTGACAGTCCAAACATTTATCAGACCTTAAGAATAGACCAACTTGATATGATTGTCAGTTGAGACTAGGTGACTTTTCTGTTTGACATGCGTAAATTGTGCTGCCTGATGTATGTACATGTGTAGGGATTTACACATTTTACAAAAATGTGACCAATGTCGAGTCTCCTCAACTTCGGGTCAGAACCACTCATTGTGAAATTTGGTTGAGTATATCTCAACTTTGCCAAAATTAAGCTACCGATGTAATAAAAGAAAATACATAATATCGAAAAAAATACCTGTTCGTCGTAGGCTTATCAGAATTTCTTGAGAAATCATTATCTTGTTCTTCTCTGTCTTTAAAATTCCCTGCTTTGCATTCACTTTCCTGGCCCAATCAAGATTCTGAATGAAGTCTTCTTCAAACCACTAACAGATAAAAGGAGGCAATTATATCACAGGTATCGAAAAGATGTTTTCTTGAAAACACATGGCAAAATGACTATGAATGAATACACAATTACCGACATAGCAGAAGGCTGCTCGGATGGAGGACCACCGCCAGTTTTGGCTCTCTTCTGGTTGAAATTAGACCTTTCTTGTTTAGCTTGGAGCTTCATCCACTTTCACTGATCCCTTAGTTCTATGGTGGTACTTCTTCCTCGACCATACCTTGCTGCAAGGAGCTGAATCGTCTCCCATTCTTTCACTTTGGTAGAATTCACTAAATACTGATGTTTTGTTTTGTTTGCTAGTACCTGCACCCTGCCTTCAATTAATTCCAACAGGAAGTGTTTTTCATCTGCCTGCCAATTGCATTTCCGTACATTGGTCTTGCCTTTACCACCACTGTGATTATCATCCATTTTCAGAAATGTCTCCCATTCTTTCACTTTGGTAGAATTCACTAAATACTGATTTTTTGTTTTGTTTTCTAGTACCTGCACCCTGCCTTCAATTAATTCCAGCAGAAAGTGTTTTTCATCTGCCTGCCAATTGCACTTCCGTGCCTTGGTCTTGCCTTTACCACCACTGTGATTATCACCCATTTTCAGAAATGTGGATGAACCCTACTGAGCATGTGCAGAAGAAGCAGACTACATCTCCGAGGTAATTAAACTTAGGTTTAACTTAGACTGGAGTCAGACTCAGGTTTAACTAAACCTAACTTTCAGAAACAGAGATGAAGTTAATAAACCTGACTTAGACTGGAGTTCAGGTTTAAGTCAGGTTTAACTAAACTCTAGTCTAAATTTAGACCACAGGTATTTAAACCTGACTTCAGAATATGAGCCTCTGTCTCTTTTTCACTATTTTTTTTTAGGTCAATTAGCAACCTATCCCATAACACTACTAGGTGCCAAGTTTGAATTCATTGTTATAGTTGGCACTCAATTTTTTTATGTTGGGTAGGTCCATACAAACATAAACATACATTCTTTTTTTCAACTTGGCAGTTCTTTTGAAACCTACTGCTTTGCCTGAACATGTATTTAGGAATGGTATATTGGCAAAAATGGCAAAGTTGAACACTGAAAAAGATTGATTGTACTGTTAGAATAACAGATTAAGGAGTTGTTAATTACCTGTACCAAATCAATGCACCATTTGGTTAAAATAGAATGGGGAAAGGGGGGGGGGGTATGGACTGATGATCATAACACACACCGTCAAAAAATCATTCAAAGTCTTGGTTCTCTTCAGAAAATATAATTCCTTAAGACGTTCATCATTCACCGCCCTGTGTGGCTGCAAGCCCTTCTTGGCACGTTAGTATTCCTCACATTCAGTAAATTGAAGAAACGATCAAGGGTTCTTGCAAACTTGGCTGCCGCCTTTCCATAAGGACTCCTTTGTATTAATTCAAGAGAATCAGCATCTGTTGTACGCAATACCTACAAAACACAAACAAAATTTGTGAAGTTTCATCTGAAAGATGAGATTTGTGAAGTTTCATCCCAATTCTAGTGCATTGTGGGATTGACTTAATACACCCTCTGGTCTGACACATACATGAAGCATATATCTTGAATAAACTATAATGATATCTGACAAATGCCTACCTCTGCTGCAAGATTCACATTCATTTTGGAGTATGACGTAAGGTAACATACTGGTAGCATAGCTTTTGGTTGATGTACAGCCCCTCTCCCCCTTCTCATTTACATCTGCCGTATATAACCTTTCAACTGACTGCCATGAGATGTTGCCATTATCTTGGTTGCATAAAGAAAAGAAAAAGACAAATTATTTTTCAATCACTGAATTTCATTTTCCGAAAAGGACAAGCATTAGTTGCACTTACAGTATACGTACAATTGTACACATTTTCATTTTATTTGCCAGATTTTGTTTTCTAGATACAAAATTAACTATTTAAGGATATTTAGATATCAAAGTTATCAATGCCATCAAGCATTTTCTTTTGCCTGTTTTCTTCCAATGCTTTGCTGATGTTGGCTTCATTGCTTCATAAATAGATCCTGTAGGATCTGTGCTGCAGAGTATTGTCTGCCATTGCCACTCTGATTGCAAAAATATATGAACCAAAACAAAATAGTCCCACTCCCCCTTTTTGAAGGATCCATATGCACTACTTCACATTACAAACTTATTTTCCATGTCATATTTAAACAAGAAAAAAAACACACATTGAATTCACATACCAGCAACTTACCCACATCATTCTGATCTTTGCATGGCGGAATGAGTTGGCCCAACAGTTTCTCACACACTTGATGAGGTGAGGCGGGTCACACATCAGGAATACCTCCCTGCTGAAGTCCTCTTCTGGTTGATATGCATTGAGGGCCTTGTAGACTGGTGTCATGCCATCTGGTTTGCCGTGCATATCAAAGAAACGGCGGTTTGTTGCAGCACCGTCACATGTGCAGCCCACAACCTTGAAACCCACCACTTCCAACATTTCAACACAAAGCCAAAAACAAAGTAAAAATTTCATCCGACTTTGTGGTGGTTATTGGGAAGTGAGCGATCGGATAGTTGAAGTGCCAGAACAGGGATCTCACTTGGAAGGCGAGGACATACTTCGCCACATTTTTCTCAGGTTCTGTTGAATCAGTAAGACGCTGCTTGTACTCCCTCATTTTGTTGCCGAAGTTGCCTATATCAGTAAACCCAATTAGCTCTCCCGAATGTTTATCATACACAAGGTCAGATTTGACTTTCATTTCATCATGGACAATGAAGACATATTTCTGGTGTTCAGCCCTTTCGTGATACTTAATTTCCTGGCACAACTGTTTCAGTGAGTTACTAGTAAAACCAGATGTTGGTTTGGCCCAATGCACATAGTTCCGCAATGTCGACTGGTTTGAAAGTTTTAGGACACTGGATTTAACCAAAGCATCATAATCCTTACTTCCTCCACTTAGTCTAGTGTTGAGGCACAATTTTACCATCATTGGGTGCCATCTATGACCAGAAGGCCCCTTTGCCGAATGTGCTTTGGCCTGCTGGTCCCAAAAGCAATGACCATAGGTATATTAGTAGAATACCGGTCTGTTATGCTGGGGACTGATTCATTAACAATAACTTGTTAGAGTCCCTCAGAAACATCTTCTGTGATCATCACCCCTTCCTTTTCTTAAGCCGTTTCCAATGCTTTTTGTCAGTTATTTTACTGTTTTTCTTTGTAGTGCTCTCTTTGTAACACTTTGGTTTTCAACCTTTGCGTAAGTTTGTCTTTGTGCAAATGTTGGAATGGCACTCAGCTACTGGCAGCAGTTTCTAAGAATCTGTTTGTTTTGCTGAAACATGCAATATCAAAATATTATGTGTTCAGATAAAATTCCTAGCTGAAAATTTTCTTCTAATTCCACAAATATTTAGACCCAATATATTAAAATAACCTTTCAATTTGTCACTTTGATTTACGTCAGAAGTTACTTGCTTGTGAAGGTTAGATGTGCCAACAAATTCCTAGGTGATCAGGTTCAGAGTCTTTACATTTCTTTCTGACCAACCGAGTCAGAATAGGTCATCAGGTGCGTCGATGACCACTAGCATTCCTTTCTGGACTCCTTTACAATACAGTTTATCTTTCCGTCAATTGACCATGTCTTCAAGATGTTGCTATCACTCTTGATGGCCCGGAGCATCTTAGTGCACATCGGGGTCAAATCCTCCTCGATTGAGATCCCTTCCATGTTGGGCTCATTGTGAAGACGGCGCTTATTCTTCATTAGCTGCACCTTCCTTTCTGGTCTCACCAGGTTGACAATGATTGGCCTGCTTTTCTGATTGGCCGGCCCACTCTTACTCGTCGGCAGCCTGTGGCTGACACTCCCATCCTCTCTCCTCAGATCAACGTTGATTCATTGAGCTAACGAAACTACTTTTTTGGTGGTGTCTTCATTTGGGGTTTCCGGGATGCCGTAAACCCGTACATTCTCCCTTCAACCATACTGCTCCTGACGGTCGATCTCGAATCGTAAGATGTTTCTCTTAGCTTTCTTGGACTCTGCAGATTTACTGCTACAGCATTGCTTATTTTCCATGATCTGATTGATGGCTGTTGTCATTGCCACCATTACTGTAGTAACTAACTTGGAAATGTTGAAAAACACCATATTTTTCATGGAGCTCATAAACATTTCTTACTCGTATCTCTCTCTTCATGCATGTGCCAATCAATTTTACTGAAGATAATTGTGACCTGGTTAAAAAAAATATGTTGTAATAATACTTTACCCGACTAACAGTGAGCTGTAACTTAAACTAATATAAACACAGTGAGTTCTTAAACTTAGACATTGTAAACGTACAGTGGACACTATCAGCTAAGTAACAATCTTGTGGTGTTTACAATTTTCCTGTTACATTAAAAAAACAGTGTTGACTTATAGAAGAAGCGCCAACTGTCCGTCATATTATTCCCCCATTCCTGCCATAATTGACATCATAATTCATATGGAAAACTGACTCTGTATGAGAATGTTTGCAAGCACGTGATAGAACCCTTCTTCATTGTCTGTGTTAATGACAATTGTAAAGTTTAAAGACATGTATAGTGAATTCAAAAGTATGATACTTTTCAGTTAAATGATTACCATGAATTGCCTTTAGTTTTGCTGGCTCCAAAGGTTCCCCCACTGCTCTCCCTTTAAAGCGATTGCACATCTTCCCTGTTACAGATCTCTGACGCAAGACATCTGACCCCCAGATGGCCACAGCGAGGTTTTTAACGAACAATGAATGTTTGGTCTGGCTCATCACTATGTCAGATGTAGCCGTTGCAATATAAATATCTTGTCTAAGGAATACCTACAAAAGATCATAACAGAAAACAATTAGCAGCAACCTGAGTGGGCATGGAATCAGCAGGCATTTCCAAAAGGATTTGTCGGGTATCCTCTTCCTCATCATCTGACGGCATGCTGTTCAACAGCATGGATAGTGGTTTATCAGATCATGGCAAGGACGAAAAATAGTATTTCTTGAATTCTTTCAGGTAATTTTAAATGACTCTAACTTACAGTAAACTAATATACACAATCTACATTTTTATACAGAGTGTCCCAGAAAGAATGCTACGAGTATGATCGCTAATTTCTTCACCATTATCGGCAAAATGTCATTAATTTTTATTTCGTTGGCTAGAACATTCTTTTTCCAATAAAATGATACCAAGATCATTGATTTTGAGGAAGGCGTTTTGATTCTAGGGCCATTTTTTGGAGGCGATGCAATTTCCCAAATTTGCCAATTTTTCAACAGCGGCGGTCATCGGAACGCCGAGATATTCTGGCGTCTCAGCTTGCCATACCGGACAAACCGCGATGACAAAAGGACTGGAATGCCCTCGCATTCATGAGCAAGACGATGCGAGCTACATCTCCGTTGTCATCGTGGTTTGTCCGGTATGGCAAGCTGAGACGCCAGAATATCTCGGCGTTCTGATGATCGCCGTTGTTGAAAAATTGGCAAATTTGGGAAATTGCATCGCCTCCGAACAATGGCCCTAGAATCAAAACGCCTTACTCAAAATCAATGATCTTGGTATCATTTTATTGGAAAAAGAATGTTCTAACCAACGAAATAAAAATTAATGACATTTTGCCGATATTGGTGAAGAAATTAGCGATCATACTTGTAGCATTTTTTCTGGGCCACTCTGTATATCACTTGGTTTATGGTTTTTTGTAGGCAACACGCACATAGCAAGCAATGCTCCAATTCCCACATTTTACAGTTTCTTGTTACATGACTTTGGGTTCTTTTACTAATTTTCGATGAAAAGCACCATTCTCCTTCACCCTTCTCAGACAGTAAGTAAAATTAGAAGCAGCATGAAATGAGGACATAATACTGATAGCTTTATTATCCTTCCATTGTAGTATAACGACATCCCCATCCCTTATCCACCTCATGTTTACCCTGGATGCCTTTCTCCCCCACTTGACAGACATGTCCCTGAATTCTTTGGGGTAACCCTTTCTGTTTTTGTTAACAGTACCACAAGCCCATATTCCTTTTGTTTTCAAATCACTGATGAGTTTCGTTGAGGTATAAAAGTTGCCAAAAAACAATTGGTAGCCTTGATTGGCAAGTTCCTGACATAGTTCTAGAACCACATCATACCCCAGTCCGTTTTCAGTTCTTGTAACATTTGTTCCTATGTAAATATCAAAGTTCCATGTGTATCCTGTGGCAGATTCCGCCAAAACCCATAGCTTAAAACCCCACTTTGTGGGTTTGTCTCTAATATATTGTCTGAAGGTAAATCTTGCTTTACTCTTCACCATCCTCTCATCAATAGCAACATTCTCCCCTGGCTTATATATTACAAAGCCATATGGGGTACTCTGAATGGCCTATCAACAACGCAGTAATCCTCTGCCCTGCTGAGCTTCTTACTAAAGTATGCTAGGATTTTTTCCTCCCCATTGTGTATCTGGAATACCACTGCACCCATTGCTTCTGAGCTTGCATCTGTGTCTGGGACAAAATTGCCTGACTTCATGGGCTATGACAGTACATGTATGGGAGTACTCTTTAATCTCCGTTTGAGCTCTTAAAATGCTTTCACAGCTTTTACTCCACTAAAAACTTTGCTGTCTTGGTAGTAAGTGGACTGGCAATTTTGGCAAATCCCTGCACAAATCATTGATAATATGATGTCACACAAATCTGTTTTGAAATCTTATCAAAGGTATGCTTTTGCATATTCTTACAAGAAATATAATTTTCTGTGATACGCCACTCTGGAGTAGCATTAGCAATATACATGAACATATGATGGAAGAGCATTTCAATAGTTACATACTTCTTAGTCCCTCCATGACGTGGGGATATACTTTTGCCAGGGAACTGGATGTTTCCCGTGCAAGTTGTTGTGGCTGAAAGAAGCCATCCAGTATCTTCTTGAAAGTGTATGATGGCTCCTTGCGCCGGCACTTTGATAAGACCTCCGTCAACCACGACCTCCTTACCGCCAGCTGTGAAGTTTCCAATTGCTCATATGGGGCAGGAATATCACTATCCTCATTCAAGATTACCTGAGAGTGAAACATAGGTACTAAATGTTCAAGGTTACACATTCCACATCGGGGTGCAACATCTTTCAGTCAATTTTTCCTTCAAACTTGAAAAGTAATTATAATAATTATAATCATAATCATATAATCAAAATCATCACAATAATCATAATGATAATAACTATAATTATAATTATAATTAATAAATAATAATTTGGTTACTTATAAAGCGCCCAATCATGCAATCATGACTTACAGTTGATCCTTCTCTCCAAATATGTGTGGTATAAGGGAAGCACGGGCAATTGACGTAAACTCCTCTACTCGTTGGGAGATGTTGTCCTGTAGTTCTTTCCAATACTGTTTGACAATGTCTTTGCACACTGGATACCTCACAGTTTCAGTCAGTATTTCTGAATGTCCATCTTTTATGAATTTGGTAAATTCATTACAGATGTCATGGCTTCCATAATGCTGAATAAGTTCTTTCAGCAGTTTGCAATCCTGGCTTCCATCTTAGAGACCTGTGTGTTCACCTCTTGGCTTCTGTCTGTGCAGGGAGTTGTTATGTCTTCGTCATCTTCCTCAAACAGTACGCACTTAAACTTGATTGCAACAAATCAAGGTCTGCCTTCATCTCCGTAAGTTCTAACCAAGATCTCCATGTGAGAAAAGGATTGGATGAGTCATTGGGTCCAAATTACCTGACAGATGAGATATGCGCTGTTAGTGGTTGATCTTTGGGGTAGACCATGAAATCTGGTGTAGGAGGGATGCCATCATCAGATACAAAGACAGCAGCTACCTTATGTATTGGCAGATTATCTTCTTGGGTCTTTTGCTTGTTGGAATATCATTTTGACTGTTGGTGAAGGTCTGATATCAAGATGTGCTTTTTCTTTTTCTTCTTGTTCAACTTGATGCATTTGTTTGTATGCAGCAGCATACAGGTTTGTTGTATTTAGCACATCATTGATCATTTTTAGTGTTTTCTGCATTACATTTACTGTTTCCTTCATTCCTCTGCTGTTGGGAGATGTTGTCCTCTAACTCTTTCCGATACTGTTCGACAATGTCTTTGCATGCTGGATACCTCACAGCTTTGGTCTCTGCATGTCCATCTTTTATGAATTTGGTAAATTCATTACAGATGTCATGGCTTCCATTAATGCCTGAATAAAGACCCCGTTTACAGTGCAGGCCGGGCCGAGCCGGCGGCGAGCCGCGGCCGAGCCCGGCTTTAATTGCGGTACTCGGCCTCCGAATTATGTGCGTTACGTGCCGGGCTCGGCCCGGTATATAACTTCACCTTTCAATATTTTCGTAGTGGCGCTATGCATGTACACAAACGATTATTGGGGAGCGCGCCGTGCGTCACCAGAGCGAAGGTGCATGCCCCGCATTTTGGCCGAGATGCGTTTACAGTGAGAAAAGGCCGGGCCGAGCCGCGGCAGACTACCTCCTGAGGTTGGCCCAAATGCGCGGCCGCTTTTTGGCCCCCCGCATTGGCCTTTTTGAGGTTACAGCTGAGGCTTCGGCCCGGGCTCGGCCGCGGCTCGGCCGCGGCTCGGCCCCCACTGTAAACGGGGTCTAAGTTCTTTCAGCAGTTGCCAATCCTGGCTTCTGTCTGTAGAGGCCTGTGTGTTAACATCTGGGCTTCTGTCTGTGCAGGGAGTTGTTATGTCTTTGTCATCTTCCTCGAACATTGCATTCAAACTTGATTGCGACAAATTGAGGTCTGCCTTCATCTGCGTAAAGCTCTAACCAAGATCTCTACGTGGGAAAAGGATTGGATAAGTCATTGGGTCTAAGTTACCTGATAGATGGGATATGCGCTGTAGTGGTTGATCTAAGGGGTTATACGATGTCTGGTGTAGGAGGGATGCCATCATCAGATATGCAGACAGCAGCTACCTCATCATGTGTGGGCAGATTATATCTTCTTTAGTCTTTCGCTTGTTTGAATATCATTTTGACTGTTGGTGAAGGTCTGAATTTCCTTCTTCTTTTTCTACTTGATGCATTTGTTTGTATGCAGCAGCATACGGGTTTGTTGTTGATTGATATTGATGGCCGAAAGTGGACATCATATTGGCAAATATTGACATTATTTGTATCTGCCCAGAGTTAAGTTCACGGATGAGATTGAGCTGACCCTCCTGTAGCCTCTTGTCGAGGCCCTGGCGGCTGCTCTTACCCTAACTCGCGAAGCGAGAGAGGCCTGGCAAGGGCAGTGAGCCAGGGCCTCTTGACACCTGAGCTGAATTATGCATTCATGAGACATGACTTCTAGTGAATATATACATGAACTTATGAATAGTAACGATCACCCAGTAAATCGACCAATGAAATGTCAAAGATGTTTCGTCCGGAGTTTCGAATAGTCTATTATTTGGCAGAGGATGCAGTCAATTGCAGAAACTTCTTCTTTAAAATACATTCATACTACGCAGTGACTTTTATTTACGACAATGGCACTTAAGTTCTTCTTCAAGATGCTGCTGTCAAGAAGCTTGAAACCTCGTCTAAATACAGTCTCCGGACTCATGAACACATAGGAAATTCCACCTGTGTAAAAGAATTGACAATACTTTGAGTAATTTAATAGTTCATCAAATTAATGTTTGACATACAATACAAGTATGTGTGAAGTTGAACATCATTTATAGTTCTGGTCTGTTTTGCTTTACTTTGTTAAAAACCACTTCATCATCATCATCATTGTATGGAAGAGAAGGTATTCATGTAGCACTATCCAGTCATTCCTTCAAAATAAAGCTTGTACAGGTCCTTGAACTACTGACTCACATGTGTGGAGGGTGGACTTTATGGGAGAATTTGGTGTAGGGAGGACCAGTGTTTATCCAGCCTATTTTTGAAAGAGTTAAGGAAGATGTGGAGAGTACAGAGGAAGGAAGACTGTTTAATCTTAAACTCAGTGTCGAAATTTTATGAGATGATAATGTTGTGCCAGTGTTGTATGCTTAAAAAAAATAATGATAGTCTAGATCTAGAGCTAATTCATAAAAATTTAGAAAATAAAATCACAGAGCAGTTGTTGGTTTATACATTACACATCGTTCATGCACACATTTGTTGTTGTTTTTTTTTATAGACTTTTAATAGTAAGTGTAATTTCTTTTATTTTAAATCATTTATCTCCTTTAGGGGTGGCCGTGGGGATGAATGGTTATCACCAAAATAAATTAATTTGATTTTCTTTTTTGGATCAATTAGATTAGTCAGATCAATTTAGATCCAGATGATGGATCTAACTTAGATCTAACGTTAAATTAGCAAAATCAAAATCATACCTTCTAACACCTTATTTCGTGACGAAGCGTCCCCAACGTAAATGGCTTGAAGCCCACGATCCTTCAACGACTTCACCTGGTCTCTCATCAGGGACACTAAATGGCAGATAAGCAGCAAAATGCTATTGGTAGTAGCTGTACCCGACCCGTCACCGCCCGGCAACTTCCCGGGAGATGGGCCTGGTCCACACGGCGAAGCAGCAACTGAACAACTCGACTCCAGCCTTCCCTCACCGCTTAGATAATCGACGCAAAGTGGAATCGCATGAAAGATTACACTCTTTCCATAGCCTGTGGGTAGATTTACAAATACATGTCGTCCTTTCAGTGCAGATTTTATTGCATCAACCTGCAAATCTTTAAATCGGTCAATATTTAGCATTTTAGAGGCATATTCAATGCTCCCTGAGATTTCATCGTCACTCTTCGCGAAGAATCCACGGGCCGCCATTTTCCTCCGACGCGATATGCAATTTATGCAAACATCAATCTCGTCAGCCTCATGAATATTTAATATTACGCCAATGTAGCCCGCGCTCATTGGATGATTTTCACTGACCAATTTCTGGTCGGAATATTGGTGAAAACAGTGAAAGACAAAAGAAATTTGGTGAAATTCAGCTCAGGTGTCAAGAGGCCCTGGCTCACTGTGCTTGCCAGGCCTAACTCGCTTCGCGAGTTAGGGTATCCCTCACTGCACTCCGGATCATAATTGACAAAGAGCAGCCGCCAGGGCCTCGACAAGAGGCTAACCCTCCTGATGCCGCTGCTCCATCAGCTCCTCCCATTGTCGCTGGTTGGCAGCCTGGCATTCCTCCGTCTCTTGAAATGACCAATTTTCTTCCGCCATTGTTTCATCAATGATTTGAGATGCCGTTTTCATAGACTTTTCAAGTTTATTACGTTTTTGGCCCTTCTGTGAAACTCCTGTAGCAAAACACAAGACAGACAGAGAGAGACCAAAGAGAAACACATGAACAAAAATATTTATGAAGTATCAATTACAGTCCAGTACAGAAAGTGTAGTAATCTGTGCCAGGTAATTAAACTACATGTACATGTACCCGAAAAAATAACAATGTTTTCATTAGTCCAACTGGCACATTTAATTGATTGGTACATGCAGTTGAAAATAAATTCTTAAAAGCCTGCAGTTGATGTGTTACTTTTTTTCTTAAATTTATTTCTGCAAAACACAAATTCAAACTGACATTGAAATCTACATTATTGGAACTTAAAAGTATAACACATATTGTATAGAAAATGTTCATGGTCAAGATTCAGAACAGTGTGTTACAGAGGTGGAAAAATTGTCCCCTGCAACTGAAATAATCAAAATAGGATGCAAACGTTCACACAATGCAAAGTAATCGCTTCAGTGATTCTTTAAATTCATAGTCATTTTTCTCTTGCAGACTTTTAGTCACATCATTACATCAAAGTATTCTGATATTATGAGCCTGTTTTTTGAGACTAGCTTTTATCAATTGGTATAATAATTGCAGCATATATTGCATCATTATGCTACATACACACAACATAAGCAACACAATGTAGAGCACAAACATTTTCATATACTCAAAGAATTGAGGTAGTTGTCACTCATATCAATTTGGATACTATTGACCTGCTTGTCGTGTGAAATATATAATTTGTAGGTTGAATCGCACACCAACAACAGACCTTTAACTATAAATGTTTCCTTAATGCTGGAGACAAAATTAGATGTTGAAAATCTTTCTGACTGGATAAATATGATTTCTTTTTTATATTTTAATAAATGAAAATGGATTTTGTTTATTTTGAAGATGACGAAATAATTTGGGTCGGAATGCATAAAAATAAAATAATTATGATTATGAAAAAAAGTCAGGCTTTAATTTGAAGGTATATAATTAAAGGCAGTCTTGGCAGGCTATAAAAGTAGTGGCTTACCAAGATAACCCGTAGCCTTCTGTTTAGCCCCATGTGCTGGGGTTGTTGACCTGGTTGCTGCAGGTGGTGGTGGTGGTACTTAGTCATGTTGGTCACAAGTTAAGAGTTAAAATGTATTGCTTGTAATTTCATGATTTATGTTCCTTAGTGACTTCCCTTGTCCGAATGATTTAGCTTTTTCATCACGTAATCAAAATCTGCTCAGAGTACGTTAGATAATTAATACTACACACTTCCACCATGGCTCACTGAAAATCTGGTAAAAGCTTGTTTTTCTGACCTACTAACCATCAAGTGATTAGCAATCCCCCCCCCCAAAAAAAAAAAAAATAAAACCTGCCTGCAAAAAAGTGCAAAAGAAAATCATTGACATACGATTCACAGCCATGCAAACCGGATGTGACGTCATTGATGATCAGCCTATGAAATGTTTCGGGCGCATTCTTCAGAGCCCATCAACGGTTACAAAGGCCGACACTTTTTTTGCTCTCAGTCAGTGGAACCTGTCAGTATCCTTTTTATGCCTCCGCAACGAAGTTGCCGGAGGCATAAAATGGATTTTTTTTATTTTGAAGGTGACGAAATATTTTGAGTCGGAATGCACACAAATAAAATAATTATGATTATTATAAAAAGTCGGGCTTTAATTTGTAGACCTGTGTATAATTAATGGCAGGCTATAAAAGTAGTGGCTTACCAAGATAACCCGTAGCCTTCCGTTTAGCCCTACGTGCTGGGGTTGTTGACCTGGTTCCTGCAGGTGGTGGTGGTGGTGGTACTTCTTCGTTGTCTTGGCCTTGGCCTTGTATGTCATCCTGATCCTCCTGGACCTGGTCATCGATGGCTTCTGGATCTGCCATGACGTCGATGTCCAAAACAGTAATGATGCTCTCCATATCCACCTCATCCTCAGGCTCGGGTTCAGCCTCGCCTTGCCCTTGTTCTTCTACTTCAGCCTCAGGTCTTGTACTCGTGCTTGAGATTGATGAGGCTCGGTCAGTGCCCTGTGCCCCCAAATGAGGAAGCACAAGTCCTTATTCGGCATTGTTTTCTTCCCCTTGCCACTCGTTTTGTTATGGCATTTTACCTTTAGCCACTTTGACTTGATGTGTTTTAATTTATTATGCATTTGGCTTTTCGTTTTCACTACACCACGTACAGTAAGTTTTTGTAGTATCAAGTCGTACGTGGCCGAGTCTGATGAGGTCCCACTGAGTTTCTCACTTACAGTAACCTTGCTACGTAGCTGAAGGAGCAGTCTCTCCTCCTCCTTGCTCCATGCACCAGCCATGATGATGATTAGAATGAAGTAATTTACAAACTGAAGACCAGTGAACAGTTGTATCAAAGAGTTTAATATTATATCGACACGATACATACGCAGTTGTTGTACACACGTGCACAACATCGAAACACAAAGACAGAAGCTGGAGAAAAGCTTGCGATTACGTATTGTACGCAAGCACGTAGCCTCACATGGAAGCGCACGAACTGTGCATAATCGACCGGAAACAAAACATGACCTTTGATCTTTAAACTGCATTTCACCCGGTGAATCACCGGGATGCCCTTTCATGCTAGACCTCACCCGAAAAAACACCCAGGAGTTCAACGGGTGTTTACCTGGAACGAATGGAGGGTAAAATTTTTTGAAATTTTAATCGGAGGTCCCCGGGATTCCATCCGAGTTCCCTTCACGCGAAGAGATTCGCGTGTACCCGGGTGCACCCGGGTAAAATCTTGCCAGCGTGAAAGGGGTATTAGGCAAACGCAAGTGTGAAAAATTTCACTAGTGTCATGTCCAGGGGAAAAATTCATTATAAAATTTTGGGGGTTACTTTTGGAGCACATTGGCTTAATTTGGCTACAATTTACATTGTGTCTATGGGAATTTTCGGGGGTTCTTTTCAGTCTTTTGACATTTTCGAGGGCTCTTGTTTGCATTACGGGGGCAAATCGCCCCGAGCCCCCGTGTATTTTGAGTGCTGCTAGTGTCTTGGTTACATTATCCACAGTGATACAATGTAATGGTATTGCTTCAGGATACCTCGTTGAGGCACACATTATTGTCAACAAATTTTCATGACCTGATTTTGTTTTTGTCATTGGTCCTACTCAGTCAACTATTATTTATGTAAAAGGTTCATCAAATGCTGGTATCGGTCTTAACGGAGCTGCTTGAATTTTTTGGTTTGGCTTACCCACCACTTAGCAATTTTACACAAACATGAAATATCTGTGATAAAAACCTGAAATGAAGGAAAATTCTGAAGTGATTTCAGGAGGGTTGTTGTAAAATGTAGAACTGTATCAAATTTAATCAGTCATGCATTTTATTCTTATAGCACCAATTAACAGGGTACTTTTTGTTAAAGTTAGCAAGTTAACCCTAATTGGACTGGGGGGGCCTAAAAGGCCCCCCTCGACATTTTTTGCGATAAATTTTTAATGCGAGAAGCTATGGCCGCGATATTTCACGACTTTTTTTTTGAAGTCTTGCGCATCTTTTAAGCCCAAATTTGCGACGCCCGGGTACCCGGTTCGCGAGTTATGCATAATTTTCCACCCGTGCGTCAGACCCAAAAATGCTCAAAAACGTGATTTCATGTACAAAGTCAATGCAAATTGTGTTTTCAGCTAAAATTCGTTAATGAGTGATTAATTTTGCTTTCATTGATAACAATCATTTGATTTGCTGCTATTTATGACCGAAATAATGTCGCCGACAATTTCCATTGAAAAACAATAAAAACAAAAAGTCGAAAAACAAAGAAATACATAAGAAATTCCAAAAACATTAAAATACATAAGAAAACATTTTGATACCGATTTTTTATGCCTCCGCAACGAAGTTGCCGGAGGCATCATGTTTTCGGGTTGTCCGTCCGTGCGTCCGTCCGTCCGTCCGTCCGTCCGTCCGTCC
>JZLH01S0135302.1:2341-15428 GCA_001188425.1 Eucidaris tribuloides
TTGTTAATACCCACTGAAACATGTCTCATGATTTTACTTGATGTTGTGAAGTAGGTGCCAGTCTAGAGAATTGACAGTACCAAAACAGACAAATTATATGAAAGCATTTTCATGTAAGAGCCAAATGTTAAGCAAAGTTTGTCATAAAGTGTAACGTAACTAATCACGGAATTGCCCAATTATCTTTAATATGAAATCATATTTGCAATAAAAGAAGGTTTCTTTGAGAATCTATCTTCAATTTGTTCAACCCACATAGTAATTTTAGCAAAAAAAGTTCATTGACCTATTGTGGCCCCCAGGGGGATAATTGGACTGGGCTCCCCCTTTAAAATGTAATCTTTTGCCATGTACTAAACATATGGAAAGTTTGTTGCTTTTATCAAAAAGTGCACAATTCGGGCAAAAATTGGAGCTTAGCCGCTGGACTAAAATCCAAAATCAAGTCGATTTCCCTGTAAGCTTTACCACTAATCTTGCTGAATTATTTGAATAATGGTATGTATACTAAATTTCATCGAAAATTTTAAATGCAGTTTAAACTGGGATGAAAAGATATTTACACTGGATGAATCAGATAATAAAGCAAGTAAGAAGTACTGCCCCTAAAATGGAATACATAATGGAACATAAACAATCAATCAATGAATCAATCAAGCAAGCAAGCAAGCAAGCAATCATTCATTTATTCAATCAGTTAATCAATCAATACCTGCATAACTTATATTACTTACTCCCTGTGGATTTTGCAAATAATTTTCAAGGAAATGATTTCAATCATATTTATTCACAAATTTACCCCATTTGCTAAATATTTATATGTATTGCTTCCTGACTTTATCTGTAAAGAAAATTATTTTCTCCACTTATTCATGAACCTATATTTCTTTTAATCAAATTACTGTTGCAACATACATATAAATACACATGACTGGTTTATGGCAAGAATCAAATTTACTACTGCATAATTCTTCCCATGAAGACTACAAGTACATGAATACAATCTTCACTCACAACAGCATACAACAATTTCTAATTTATTCAAACCCATGCATAATTTACAGGAAGGTTGCTATGACAACAATATCATTAATCCCAGCTTAGAAGGGAGGCTCTCTAATTTATTCAATTCCACGCATAATTTACAGGCAGGTTGCTATGACAACCAAAATGATTAACCCGAGCTTGGGAGGGAAGTTCTGTCCGATACTGCAATAAATGAAAACATACCAATAACAGACACGATTACTAGAAATAGGTGGATGAAATTAACCATCACAAGGTATCCGAGAAGAAAAGCATATAAAATTCAAAAGCTATAAGGCAGCTGTACACCGCACGATGCGACTATCTGCGACAAGCGAAGGTTGTTTCTACTTGCTATGTCAATCAACTTCCAATGGGACAAGATAGTTTTTTTAAAAAACTTATCTTGTTTGATGTTTCACAATGCAAACCATGTACACGTACATGCAGCAATCAGTGCATCATGTGTTAGCCTCTAACCAATTGCAAGGAGATTATCAAGCACACCAATGTAATAAACATGGTGCAGAGGATACAAATTCAATTTCCAATGGCTTGGTGTAGTATCTCCATCAATGACAATTGAAGACAACTCACTAAAGGATTAAATCTTATAGTGAACTGTCGCATCTTGCGGTGTATAGCTGCTTTTACGGAGGTGGTCATTTCTACAGGATCACATGAGGGCCAGACAAAGCAGGGAATGCTGGGAAGCGATGAGCTCCTCTAATCAAAATAACTGCATCCTTACTTCACAACATACATCCCAACAACCCCATGACAAATCACTACATCAGGCACCAATTCACAATGCTACCTCTGGAACTAAGAACAAGTGACGACAGGCATGAAAAAGTGTACTAAATACTGTATACGCCATATATTTTTGCGATTTTACTTCAAGACCAGGAATTCGCAAGAGTATATTTTCGCGATTTTACTGCATTTGCATTCACTTTGTACAGAAATATCAGGAAGTGAAAATTTTCACATTCAGTAAGTCGTGACATTTGCAAAAATAAAACCAATGCGAAATATACAGCGAGTACAGTAATTGAGGTAAACTCTGATATAGTGCTGCATCAGTTATTTCCAAAACCAATAACGTACTGTAAAAACAGGGTGATTTTGATATCAATCTGCAAGCAATTATTGAAAGTTCTTTTCCCGATATCTTTTTTCTGAAACAATTGCGCAAACATGCTAAGTGTTCTTCATGTGAATATATGATTTTTGCTTCACAACTATTGCTTACTAGTCAAATATTTGGATAATGGATTTATTCAAACTTTGTCATCATTCTATCATCTCCTGAAAATACTTGGAATATTAAAGTGAGCATGTTTCTGCAGCAAAAATGACATAAAATGGTAAGATGAAACCTAAATATTTAATCAATTTTGATTTTCACAGTCAGTTAAGCTTCTTGATGCAGCACTTTTATGAAAGACTACATGATTTAAATTATAGTGGGAGTTCACAGCATATTTCTATGGTATATGTATTATACATACAATGATGCACCATGTAATCAAATATGAAACTATCTATCATAATCATGGGAAATTACTGGTACTAGTACTAGAAATAATTTCATGCTTTGTTTTGTTTTGTTTTTGTTTTTTGACAACTTGCACATGCTCCAATTCAATGCTGATCGGTAAACTAGTTGTGAAACATACTAACTGCTAAGTCTAATTGCAAAATCAATACTAGTAGCTGTCGCACATGAAATATAGAATTCACCAGACATTATTTTTCACTTTTAATGTTCACAGAAAAAAGAACCAATACACACGCCAAAAATTAGAAATGAAAAAAACAAGCACCAAAAGGATTTGCACTGAAAACACATGTGAGTATAATCACAATTATTCCACAAAATGAATTATGTTACCCAAGTATATATGGGATTTAACTGTGTCTACAGGTGAAATGGGTAATAATAATACAGTTCCTTGGAAATTCCCAGAGATGCACACACTCTCTTCGAAATAAACACATTTCTTTAAATATCTCAGTAACAGTGTTCGATAAATGACTTCCTAAATCAATAACATTTAATCTTTCAGTACTTCATTCAAAATACCTTATACCACATGTAAAGAGTATGGCTTTAGTTGGAATGGTAGAGTAAGTATGTAACCTTTTCTTTTATATAAACACCCTCAGTGAATTTTTAAGTTTTGCAAACATTTAAACACGATGACAGAATCCATCAAATGAACTCATCATGTACCACAGCAGTATTTCCATTGCATGCTTTATTCAATTTTGTTTCAAGTGTTTAGCTTCAGCATATTTCAGCTTGTTCTTATATTTTCTTGTTTGTGAATTTTGATCTTGATTGTTATGTTTTTGCTTTTGTTTTTGTGTGTCTGTCTGTCTGTTTGTGCTCTTTTAAAGGTTGCTTCAAGAAATCACAGTTGCCATAAATAACCATTACATCATGCCAACCAAGTATCATCTCAGATCAAAAGCAATTTATATACCCTCATGGTTACAAATATGAACACCACAAACATGTACCAGCACTCATGCTAGAGCTGTCAGATACACAGACAGATGCACAGACAGACAGACAGACAGACAGACAAACAATTATAAAAATATAAACAAACAAATATTATTAACCCTATATTTGTCAAGATGCCAAAGACTCTCCCAGATGAAACAACAAGGCCATGTTTTCCCTGGTAGTATATGATAGAAAAAAAATTATTGACCCTGTTTTCTCATGATGCCAACAACTCTCCCAGATGAAACAATGAGGGCGCTGTTTCACGTGGTGGTACCAGACCCATAGATAAACAGAGTTTGGCCAACATTGTTTCAACAAGTTACAACATGGAGCCTGATGTCAGATGATCACACATGAACAATAATGCTGCCCACCAGAACTCACTATTTAATGGCCAGCATGATTTGGGCTCCATGTTGTAAGCTATTAAAAACTCAGATGGCTAATCTCTTTCTATCTAAGGCTCTGAGCGGTACTACATTTCAATCCACCTGTTCAGAGTTTGGTCTCAAGAGAGATATTCCTCATCATCAACCTCATACCTTAACCCTAACCCTAACCCTAACCTAACCCAACCCTAACCCTAACACTTACCCTAACCCTTACTCTAACCCTCACCCTAACCCTACATGTTAGTGCATGAGTAAGTGGGCATGGCTGTGCAGGACAGTGATGTACATATGAGGAATTTCTCCCTTGAGCAAAAATTCCTGTTCAGTGTCTATCTTACCTGGATAAGTCTGTCCATATCATCCACTTCACCAGGCAGGTCCGAGAGGGTGTTGAATATCTGGGCAGAGTTATCCAGATCCAGTAGGTCCTCCTCCTAAAATGCACAAAAGAAAATTTGAATAAAATATTAACACTTTTTACATGAGTGCTGAAAAGCTGTGTGTTTTTTTCAAGAAAGTAATTCACTTATCTGTAAATGAAAATGCTGTGAAATTCTTTTATTCCACAGAACACCTGCTTCTACTCACTACCTGTAGAAGTGGTGGAGTCATGTTATATTTATGTTTCAGTCTTTACATTCCATTATAGTCATCTCATTTTCTTAGTATCTCCTCTCAGGTATCTTATATTACAGCGTTGAAATATCCATGAGTTTTACATTTTTAATTTGAACCCATTTGACTTTTATATGTATTACATAATGTATGTTTTAATTGTGTACTTTTCGCAGATTTAGTTGTACCATTTATGTTATACATTGCAGGAGGAAGACGCACAGAATTGGGTGAAATGCAGGAGGGAGTAAGGACAATTACTGTGAGAATGAGGTGAATCCAGCCTGCCCTGTAACGGGGACAGAACCGGATTTACAAATCTGGATTTAATAGAAGTAGCAGAAGTAGTAGTAGTAGAAGCAGAAGTATTACATATTTTTACTATTTATAGATGGAATGACAGAAAATTGAAATATGTTCATTGAACTTTAAATAAAAAATATTGACCTGCTATTGCGCTCACAGATTGGAGGAACTGATCTATTTATGTCATAATGGGAGTAAAATGTGATGGACTTAGAATGAAAGAATATAAAAAAAGTATAACTGGTTTTCAGGATATAATCAATACTTTGGAGCTTCAAAGAACATTATGATAGATATACAAATATAAATCTGTACTTTTTCTACTGAATACCTGATCAGAAATAAATGCTTTCAAAATATACGTAATAACTTCCAAGTGACAGTGTTTTCATCTATACTTGGACAATTACCAGTGTTTCGAACAGGTTAATATTTTTATTTTTGCATGGGGCATACTAGAAAGTAGTACTGCATTCAAAATCAATATGCATCCTACACCATTACCTTAGCATACAGTTTTACACTCAACCACTTCTTCCTCCATTCTATTATATGTATGTATGTTTATGGTACTACTATTCTTACCTTCATTTTGAACATGGCAAGAGTGACTTGAAAAAAGAAACAATGGATCGTCAAAGAAGAACATGTCCCAGACCTGAGAAAGCATCTTCATGTGAACAACACTGGCAAAGGCGTCAGGTAACAGTGGAGGGTGATGAGGGATAGTTCTGAATTGGAAAAAAGATATTACATGTGCCAAGACATTAAAGGGCAGGGGATCTACTTTTGCATGTCTAAAAGAATTAACCATTGTGAAAATACAAATGCACTTAAAAGAAAATGCCATCTGGGAACTCTTTAGCAAAATAAAGGAGCTAAGAAACTCAGTTTTAGTGGAATTATAGTGACCCGTTAGACTCAGATTTGAAAATTTTTTCTCTGCGAGAAAAAATTCCTACCATAGAACGTGACACTAAATGGCTATTGTTTTTCTTTTGCATTTTCAAATTCTAGGCAATCACTGACGCCCAGATTTCACAGACATGCCCTTCATTAATAGCCTAAGGGCATGGGTTATCCTTTCCTGGTCTACGGGGATGTTTGTAAATGAGATCCACTGCCTTTAATTACAGTCAATCCTGCCTTAGCAGCCACGTCTATATAGCAGCCAACCTACATAGAGTGGCCACTGAAATGATTTCCCTGGAGACGATTTATGTGTTTAAAAACCTGTCTATAGCAGTTACCTGTATATACAGGCCACATTTTGTTTCCCTTGTTTGTCTTATACACAGATGTCACTACATATATTAATTTATAACTTATTTAATATTTAATTTACTTATTTATTCAGTCATTTATTCATTTACATATTTAAATACTCATCATTTTTCAACCCCTTGGGCTCGATGCTATAGGGCACTGTTGTTCATTGAGAGACGATGCGATTTGCACGTGGTTGACTTTCAATGGAACATATACCTATGATTGCTTATAAAATTCTTCACAAAATATTTTCGTATTTTACGATGGTCAGAAATGTGTAATTATGGGACGGACATATTCAGCATTAAAACACTTCTGTTTATCCAGAGTTTGACCAAGTTTTTGGTCATATTTTCTGGGCTTCTGTAGAAGCCTGTCGTCTCTGAGTATGCAATGTACTGGGGCTTCTGTACAAGCTCGTCGTCCCCAAGGGGTTAATCTATTCATTTTTTCAATTAATTTATTCATGTTTTATTTGTTGAGTTATATTTACCTATTTATTGATTTATCTATTTATATATGTATGTATTTATTCATTCATTTATTCATTCATTCATTTATTTATTTATTGTCTTTATGTATTTATTTCTTTATTCATTCATTTATATCTGAACCTGATTCACATACGTCATAAAGATATTTTTTCCAATACCTGGCTAGATATATTTTATATACACATAATTAAATACAACAAATCATTTGAACATTGCTCAGTAATTATGAAAACATCTAGAAAAGTAAATAACTAAAATACACAAATCAAGAAAATAATCTTTAAGCTCCTAGCAGACTACATTACCATTTTCCAAAATCAAAGAACATAAAACCAAGATAATTATTCTCACCTATATCATGACTTTTGAGCAGCTGATCCAATTCTGGAAGATAACTGACCATGAGTTGGCGAAGTACTCTTTGGTCAGCCTGAAATAAACCAATATCACAGACAAAGCAGATAATGGTCACTGTTTCATAGTAGGTAAGATTGAAAAAAAAACGTAAAGATGTCTGACTACAGAAGGCTGTTAATGGCAAAAAAAAAAACATTTATTTAATACACCTATTAAGACCAGCTACACTTTTATAAGTAACTGAAACATTAATTTCATTTTTCATGAACTTTTTTTCATTCAAGTAAATAAGAACTTTACACTGATATTTATTCTTGACACATTACAGTCAGCATTTAGTTTATGTATGCCATAAAAAATGATGGAAGAGTTTAGCTCTGAAATGGAAAACAACATATATCACTCAAATGAATGAACAATTTGATGTTTTTTTATTTCCTAATATGTGCAATTTTCTCTACTTTACACTTTGAAATATGTTTTATTTTGTCATTTTGAAAATAAAGATGGATTTATCCTGATATGAAAATAATTACAAATGGCTTTATATCACTTTCGAAATAAACAATTTTAATTTCTTTAAATTTTTTGATTCCTCAATTAATATTTATTCAACTAAACAAAGTGTTAGATACTGAACTTTGTGATTAATAAGATACAAGGGCCAAAAATGAAAAAAAAAATGATGGAAAGTGGATTTATTCCGGAGTTTGGACATTAGCTCTTCAATTTTCTTTGCATTTGGGTTTTTACAAGGAATGGTCCAGTTGTCATTGCCTGTACCTGAACTCCAAGTAGTGTGTGGGAGAAGTAGGATGGAGGGACAAGATCCTCTATGACAGAACACATCATCCAGAACGCATCCTCCTCATCCATGAACAGTAGAAGAGATGCTACAATCTAAACATATAGATGAAAACAAGATGAAGATTAGATGTTTATGTGTGAGTGAAATACAGATGTCAGATAAGGGGCGAGCATTCCACCCGTAACCATTTTATACCCTACATAAATTTTAACACTTATACTTTTGAAGGCTGAAGACTATGGTCAGCTGTGGCCACATACTGGCCTAACCTGTCAGTTTTTTGTTATGGCTTTTTTTTTTCAATTTATTGATCTACTTTTTATATTTTTTATTTTTGTTATTTACATGTATTTTTTTTAGGATGGGTACTATCCAGATGGTAAAACAATTATCAAGCAAATTATATAAATTTCAATTAAAAAATACATTGTAGTTTTCTTTCTCTCCTACATAAATTGATTGGATTGAGGAACATAGGCTTGCTTAATGATTTGAGTTGGCATGTACAAATTTTTACTTAGCCTATGCCCAGTTCAACATTAATATCCAATATTTATACATATAAATATATATACAATTTAGTTTTATGTTGAACACAGAAATGTGTCATCCTGTCTTCAACATGCAACTTCAAGATACACAAATTGTCATTATTTATTTGGTTCATATGTGGTTTTTCTATTTCAAGAAAATAAGTTTTAAGGTCAAAATGACCCAATTATTAAGATTCACGGGCAGAAATCTAAACGTGACCACTAATACTGACCACTCCAGTCCCCTGACAGTAGCCAATGTCTGGGTACAGCCACGATATACCACGAAGGACTCTCCTTAATCTGGGCACACCCGTGCTCTTTGGCGTTGAAAAACAGGCATTGCTGGGCATGGTTCGTAATAGATCCTGAGAAAGATCAATGTAGAGAATTAAGGTTAGCAAAGGTGAAATGATTTATAATCAGTGTTATAGCCAAGACCACAGGTTCCAAGACCAAGGGTCACTCCAACTCACAACCTCTCCATAGGATTTGTACAGATGACTCGGACCAAGACCGAGGCCACCAGAAATTGGCCTCAAATTTGGCCTCAAATACTAAATTGTTTATATTATAATGAAGACCACTCCTCTTATTACCACTACAAGAAAACCCCACTGATTTGGCATGTGATATTTCAAGTGTGGTATGGAAAGAAATTAATTGTCCTGTCATGGTCATTATAAGCAGCAATAATGGCAGATCCAGGAGGTGGCCAAATTGGCCAAAAAAAGGGGGTAAAAAAGAGAGGGTGATGAATGTCCTCTCCCAGCCCAAAATAGATACATATGATAACTGCTTTTTTGTTTACTTTTTGCACTTTTTTTAGATTGTTCTTTTAATTTTCAGCTCAAAGTGCTTGTGGCCTGCCCAATACAATCAAATATTAAATACTTACATAGAGCTTAAACAAATCAACTGATCTACGCACTTTACAACTGCTTTAACCCTATCTGGCCCCGGGGGGGGGGGCTAAATAGCCCCCCCCCTCGACACAAGTTTGCGACGCAATTCCGCCGCGCAAATTTTTTGACCGCGTCGTATGCTCATCTGACTTTTTCTTTGAAGTGTTGTGCATCTTTTGAGCAAATTCGCGACGTCCGGGGTACGCGGTCCGAGTTACGCAACTTTTCGTTCTTGCATGTCCTACACCAAAATTGCTCAAAAACATGAAATCGTGTGTTATTTCAATATAAAAATTGGTATTATTCAAGCCCAAATTCAATAAATGTATGATTATTTTTAACTTTACTGATTGAAATTTAACTAATTCTATGCGTTTATGATCTCAAAAGTGTCCCCGAGAAATTTCATTGAAAAAAAAATAAAAAACAAAAGGTCGAGAAACAAAGAAATCCATAAGAAATTAATTCTGATTCAGCATTTTTTTGACAGATAATTGTTAGAAATGTCAAAAAGAATATTATCACCAAAAATTAGCATTCTGTGAGGCTGTTTTAAAGGGAGTTATAGGCATAAAATAGTGAATTTTATACATAAATATCTAATTAATTAGCTTTAAATAGAAGATAATTATTTTTCAAAATCTAACTATACGTCTTTCTTGAGATTACGTCCGGCTCTATGCACGTACAAATTTCTTCCGCGGCGATCGCAGCGATCCGCGGCCTGAGATCTGAAGGGGGGGCCTAAATTAGCCAGCCCCCCCCGCCCCCCCCCCCCGGGCTATGCAATTTCAAAAAGACCGGGATGATTAGGGTTAAATGTTACACAATCTTAACAAATATTGGAGAACATTTTTTTTTTATGAAGGCAAATATTAAATACAAAATCAAATTTTGAAAATAGGTGCTGACTTGAGCAATAGATTTGAAGGTATAGTAATTGTGGGACACACAAAAGAGAAGTTTGCCAAATTCATTCCATAATAATGAGCTAGATTCCCTCCCCCGAGCCCCACCCCCCCCCGAAATTGGGTTTTATTTTCAGAAATCATGGATCTGAGATTTAACACACTAACATTCGCATCTTGTTTTTCCTTGCCTAAATATGGACTGGAACATTCTCTTCCTCCTTTATGACATCTCCCTCAAGTGGCCTTTAGAAGCCCTCAGCACTAAGACCTACATGTAGTAGAGCATTACAGTCCTTTTGTAGTAAATCTGAACACTAATTATTTCGATTGTTCCTGATTGTTTTCATTATTATTATGATATCATTGCATTAAGTTAGGGGGCTTACTGTATTCTGACTGGGGCACTGTGTAGTACTTTATTACTGTGTCTGAAGTCCAAAACAAAGACAAATCTGTCATAAAATTTTGATATCAAAACAGATTAGAAACAAGCTGGGCAATAAGAATCTAAAAAATGGTAAAAATATTTCACAGAAATTAAATTTAGAAACATGGCAGAATGAAAAAAAAATAACATTATAGTTTGGTGGTCAAAATTGTCTGGACAAAACTAATTAATTCTACAAGGTAATGGTAAATTACATTTTTTAAATATCCGTTGCAAGGTTGTGAATATCATGTCATACTTTAATATCTCCCAGCTGTTGTACATGTGACAACATTGCTGTAACAGTAGGAAAGTATAAAATTAATAAATTCAGTACAATGCAAACTTAGTTTATCACCTTTTCTATTTGCTTTGCTGCCATTGAGTGGTCATTGGAGCTGGCCTTTATGATTTCCTGTACAAAATAAGACAAAAATAAACAATTAAAATCAACCACTGGAACCAAACCACAAGAGTTATTGTAAACACTGAAATCTGGTTTCAATTTCAGTAGATTTAGCAAACAGAAAGAAATGCTTTTTGTCATTTTCACATGACAGCTATTGAATAACAAAAATTCAGCCATTGAAGATAGTTGTTTCCATACTAATCTTTCAATATTTTCACTTTGAAACCTACTCTTTGCTTGAAAAGCTTGATTTGGTTTCTTTTCTACAAGTCCAGAGTGATCATTTGTATAAAGCTGAAATCAAATCACTTGAATTATCCATTCTAATGTTAACAAATAATAGCATCTCAGATTATGTACATTTGTTGACAAGTACAGGAGCTACATGAAAATACTGATGAACAATTAAACATGTACTGGTATCTCACAAACATCTTGCAGTAAAATAATCTCTTAAATAAGGCCAGCCACATTGTACATGACCACAGTATTCTCATTCTTTCTTTCACTTTTTGCTCTCAGTCTGAAGTTTTGATGGTCCACTACACAGATGAGGTAATTCAGCCAAGTGCAACACACAGAAAACATAAAAAGGTATTCTCTCTTAAATGCATTGCTCCGGCCATCTGATCTGCCGTCTTTGAAGAAAGGTCGAGGACCTAGAACGGCAGATGAAAGGCTGTATGCATCAATGAACCGAGACAAGTCTCAAGGGGATGGATGCAGATTATTGGAGTTTTGTTCATCTGAGTATGTGTGTGTGTGTGTGTGAGTGTGATGGTGTATGTGTGTATATGTGTATGTGTGTATGTGTCTGTCTCAGTGTTTGTCTGTGTGTTTCTGTATGTGTGGGGGTATGTGTTTGTCTATGTCTGTCTGCATGTCTGTGTGTGCTTGTATGTTCCTACGTATGCCTACACTTGTGTGTTGGCAAGTAAGAAATCATATTCAATTTAAGACCCAACACATTTTTATTCACACGTAGATATCCAATACTTTGATTAATTATATTTGAATTAATGCTCAAATATAATTAATCAAAGTATCAGAGACTAAATAATAATATTTCTTCACAGAAAATTATACAATGACTGCAAGAGCAGTTACTCCCTATGAAACATTCACCCCTTTGCCACTGTCAAAATGCAGGGGTTACACTGTAAACTTTTGACCATGCTGTGGATAGTAAATCTCCTGACTGTCAGAGAAAGGCATTTATCTTGTGAATAGCACAACTGATGAATTACTGAAAACACTTAAGAAATCAGTGCAGCAAAGTCTAGTTAATGACAACAATGAATCATCATAGTGTCTAGTCAGGCTACCCCAAAACAGCCATTTCAAAATCTATGAGTAAGGGGTGTATAGTGCAATAGATGCTATACTACCCCTTACACCCGTTTGTATTCTCCTCTTCATTCATGTGTAAAGGCATGGGACAGGGTTCCAAAAATTTGGCACTGAAAAATCTTAGAATTTTAATATTATTTAAGAAATGAAACTGTTTTGAACCAAACATTAATGACTGTACCAAACAAATTATGTGGATTTATTCATTAACCCATTGGAGAGTAAGGGAAGGGAAATTAATTATTGGGTAGCGTTCCGAACGCAGGACGCCGCGAAATTCGTCCGGAACGATCGGCGGAACGCGGCGCGCCGCTGATAAAATATTTGTCCCGTCCAAGCACAACGCAGCGAGCTAGCTGAACGCTGATCGTCGGACTGCGGTAGGACGAATTGATTTCATGCGCGCAAATGCACTGACCGACTGGGCATAAGTCTAGCGCACATGCACGTACGCCAAGGCTGCCACTCTGTCGGATCGAACGTACGTGCCCTTATTTTTAATAAAAACAGTAACTATCTGGCCTGCTTCGCCATTTGTGAAACGAAATCAAATCGCCAAAAGATTCATAAAATGTATTTCTTAGTAGAATGTCAAGGTACCCGAGGAAGGAAATTTTTATCAAGACTTGAGCCATGCGTTAATTAGCGATTTGTAATAGGACACGTGTATTTTATTTTTTGAAAAAAAAATCCTGTTTACACGCGCACGACCCGTCGACCCGGCCGTACCCTTTACATTTCACTTCCCACCCAATCGATTGAGT
>JZLH01S0135313.1:0-14814 GCA_001188425.1 Eucidaris tribuloides
TAATAGGCTAAGAGCATAAGCTTTAACCTGGACATTTTTGGTAACAAGCTGATTTTTTCAGGATAGGTCCAGGAATGTGTCTAAAATAACATACTAAAAGTCCTCATGAATCCTCCAACAAAATAATTATTTAGAGATTTTGAAACACCCCAGAGCTAATAAAACTGCTTGACTTCTTTTAGAAATCCAAAATGGCGCCCAAAATGACCGCATTTCCCTTTTTTTCTCATAACTTTACGAGTAGGTATCACTATTACACACTTTAACTGTCTAAATATATGTTTCGAGGCACAAGGAAACCAATAAAATAATTATTTAGAGATTTTGAAACACCCCAGAGCCAATAAAACTGCTTGACTTCTTTTAGAAATAAAAAATGGCGCTCAAAATGGCCGCCATTTTTGTTTTTCTCAAAGCTTTGCGAGTAGGTATCACTATTACACACTTTAACTGTCTAAATATATGTTTTGAGGCACAAGGAAACCAATAAAATAATTATTTAGAGATTTTGAAACAACCCAGAGCCAATAAAACTGCTTGACTTCTTTTAGAAATCAAAAATTGGCGCTCAAAAATTGCCCCCAATTTTTTTGTTTTTCTCATAGCTTTGCGAGTAGGTATCACTATTACACACTTTACCTGTCTAAATATATGTTTTGAGGCACAAGAAAAACAATAAAATAATTATTTAGAGATTTTGAATCACCCTAGAGCCAATTAAAAACTGTTTGACTTCCTCTAAAAATCCAAAATGGTGCTCAAAATGGCCGCCATTTCCTGTTTTTCTCATAACTTTGCGAGTAGGTATCACTAATACACATCATAAATGTATACATGTATGTTTTGAGACACAAGACCCAATAAAATACTTGAGGTCTTTGAGCCTATTTTTAAGCCTGTTTCAAGAAAGAAGGTAATTGAAAATTTGAAATCATATTAAAGATTTAAAAGCTCAAAAGTTTCAACTGAATCCTTACCTTAAACATGCACAAACTTGGTTCCATTAGTCAACATCCTCATCATCATTGTCAGATGCTGTACCTTCAATGTTAATGTCCTCTGAAGTTCGGGTAATCATCCTCATTGGTAGTGTCGGTGCTGTATTGCTGCGATATTGAGATAACCGCATTCACTGCACATTGTGGTACAAAAGAGTCGTTTCTTGCAGCTACATGTTATACTTCTGTGACCATCTGGTTTGCACCCACACGCCACCATATTCAGCAACATACTGGGAGCAACAGTAATGACTATTTCTACAGTTGTATCAGTTTCATTGTAAAATTACAGCCCTATTCTGTTGGAGGTAAAGGGTTACGTATCCATTCTTGGACTGTAAGATAGGTGCGGTATGAATGTTGCTTGGCTGCAGCATAGTTGTAGTAGACCTTCGATCTGAAAGGATGAACTCATAGAACTGCGACTGATTTCCCGTTGTATGCGATGTAACAATATTCATCAATAGATTCAAAACTGCTGGTCCCATGAAGTTTAAGAATGAAGATTTTCCCAGCTCGTTTTACCTTGTCATGGGTGCTTCCACTGTCTTTGAAGGTATCCAGCAAGTCACACTCCGTATCCTTGTGTACCATATTGAACACTTTACATTTGACCTTGTCAAGAGAGCGTCTCACATCTTGTCACAGCAAAAGTGATTCCTCCTGTCCCTTCCAATCTTGAAGTCGATAAATGCCAGGTGTGGTGGGGGATTAAGACCCCTCCCCCCCCCCTAAAAAAAAAAAAAATCAGACGAAAACTTGTTTTCAATGAAAATATCAATAAACATCCCTCTTCGGCATTTTTTTTTTTATTTTTAATATGAAATCACCCCCACCCACGCTGAGAGACTTTTTGGCGGCTGGACTGACCGTGAAAAATGTGGAGCTCGGATTTTGAACAAAAAATTTTTCGTCCTTAACCGCTGCTGAGAGATTTCTCGGCAGCTACTCAAATAATGTTTAAGGATGTACAAAATATATAACTGACCTACATCAGCATAGGTCAACGGTTGTGGCCAAACAACTGATTTCAGTAGGTAACCACCATCTAAAACAGAGCACGCATAAGCAGACGCCGAAAACCTGATCGTCTCCACAGCACTAGCAATAACAGAGTCAGAACAGGTGCCGGTTATTGCCGTTGGTGGGGAAACAGACCTACTGGTCATGCTTGTTGTTCGGGTAACCACTTCCATAAATATGGTCTTCTTCACATTCTTGAATTTCGGCATGGCATGGGGACACTAGAAATCACCTGATGGTTCTTCATATTGTGACAGGATATATGACGCTATCTCTTCAGGACAAGCGTAAAGCTTTAACATGGTACATAAGAACCGGGATTATGACTTGCTGGATACCTTCAAGACTGTGGAAGCACCTGTGGCGAGGTTTACAAGAATTGAGGAAGCCTTTATTTTTTAAACTTTATGGAGCCAGCAATTTTGAATCTCTTGATGACTATCGTCACATCACTTATCAACAGGCAATCACTCACAGTTCTCCGAGTTCATCCATTCAGCTTGAATATCTGCACTGCAACTATGATACTGCCAAGCAACATCCATACCGCACCTATCTTACATTGCAAGAAGAGATACATAACCCTTTACCTCCAACAGAAAAGGGCTGGTGATTTCAGGATAGAACTCTAACACCTGTAGAGACAGACATTGTTGTTGCACCCAACACATTGCTGAACATGGTAGCGTGTGGGTGCAAACCAGATGGTGCAGAAGCATGTCATGTAACTGCAAGAAACTAAATTGGGACTCTTTTACACCTCGATGTACAGTAAATGCAGTGGTCTCATTTGCAACAAACAATACAGCACCGACACCAATGGATACCAATGAGGATGATATTACTCTAACTTCAGAGCACATCAACATTGAAGATACAGCATCCGACAATGATGATGATGACTAATGGAACTAAGTTTGTGCACATTTTAAGTAAAGATTCTAGTGGAACTAGAATCGTTTTTAAAATCGGTAACTGTATTATGTTTTGAATTACCTTAATCTAGAGACATGCTTAAAAATGTGTTTGCATTGCTAACTTGTCCGTAAACAGAATTGTGTTTTGGGGGCACCATCATTCAATTTCAGGAAGAGCTCAAGTGTTTTTGTTAGATCTTGTGTATTTCAGAGTCTCTGAATAAGTAATTCATTGGGTTCATTGTGTCTCAAAACATATACTTAGACATTTCAAATGTGTATTAGTGATACCTACTCGAAAAGTTATGAGAAAAACGGGAAATGGCGGCCATTTTGGACGCCATCTTGGATTGCAGAAATACCTCAAGTAATTAATTGGATCTTGTGTGCTTCAAAACCTCAGAATAAGTATTTCATTGGGTTCCCTGTATCTCAAAACATATATTTAGACATTTAAAATATGTACTAGTGATACCTACTCGCAAAGTTATGAGAAAAACGGGAAATGTGGCCATTTTGGGCGCCATTTTGGATTTCTAAAAGAAGTCAAGCGGTTTTATTGGCTCTGGGGCGTTTCAAAACCTCAGAATAAGTATTTTATTGGTTTCCTTGTGCCTCAAAAGATATATTTAGACAGTTAAAGTGTGTAATAGTGATACCTACTCGCAAAGTTATGATTAAAACAAAAAATGGTGACCATTTTGTGCGCCATTTTGGGCGCCATTTTGGATTTCTAAAGAAGTCAAGCATGTTTATTGGCTCTGGGGATGTATAATCAAAAACCTCAGAATAAGTATTTTATTGGTTTTCTTGTGCCTCAAAACATATATTTAGACATTTAAAGTGTGTATAAGTGATACCTACTCGCAAAGTTATGAGAAAAAAGGGAAATGGCGGCCATTTTGGGCGCCATTTTGGATTTCTAAAAGAAGTCAAGCAGTTTTATTAGCTCTGGAGTGTTTCAAAATCTCTAAATAATTATTTTATTGGTTTCCTTGTGTCTCAAAACATATATTTAGACATTTAAAGTGTGTATAAGTGATACCTACTCGCAAAGTTATGAGAAAAAAGGGAAATGGTGGCCATTTTGGACGCCATCTTGGATTGCGGAAAATGCCCAAGGAGGATTCATGAGGACTTTTAGTATGTTATTCTAGACACTTTCCTGGATCTATCCTGAAAAAATCAGCTTGTTACCAAAAATGTCCATGTTGACCCCTATTTTGATCTAATGCTCTTGGCCTAATAATTCCCACACAATTGACCTCCAGTTCAGATATTTCGCTAATGGTTTTTAAATGTTATTTTGTTCTCAACACCAGTGTATTTACACACCATTAAAGTCATCGTATAACAAGAAAATGTTTCCAGTTTAACAAATCTGAGAGCCATGCTACCAGCTTCCCTAACTAGGTCTAAAACTGAAGCTCTGAAAAAATTGCAGTTCAAAATGATCATTATGTGCTTTCAAAAAGTGAAACTGATTGAGTGACCATTCTAGTTTTCCCCATAGACTGCTGTGTTGCAGAATTTTTGTTTGCTGATAATAATTCATAAGCCGTTTTTTATCTGTACATATTTCACGATTGACAGAATACTGTCTGAAGTTATGTGTTCTACGGTCGTTATTTGTCCATTAAAACACTGTCAGATACATGTATGTCAAATACCAGAGTTTGAATTTGAATTTTTTTTTTAAAATGAGGTTTCTACAAAGTTATATAGTGTCTTTAATTTTAGGCATGTAAGAGAGAACCACTCCCTTTAAAAGACAGTCCCGCTGTATGCTTTGTTCAATGCAATGTACAATGTACATGTAATTAAGCAGAAACAAGTTTAGATTCTCATGCTTCACATATTCCAATTTCCTTGCAAATGGCAAGGTCTCTGAACAATGGTACTGTTGGAAATTGAATAAATTTTTAATGAAGCACACCAGACTTTATGGGTATGTCTTCCTTCATTAGATAAGATGGACAGGCAGCTAATCTTAAATATTTTCAAGTGTAAGACCTGTTTTTTCATAGATGACAATACATTGATGTAAAAACCCGGCGACGGGGGGGGGCACTCACTTACAAAGTGATACCTACCGCACCGAATCGAAAATCGGGGGCTCTGGAAAGGGGCTTAGCAAAAAATGGGGCTCTGGAAACTGGAGCTTAAGTCCTTCATGAAAACCTCAATAATGCTGATGCTCTGGAACTGCACCGCGGCAATTTCCATGCCCCGCACTGCCTGAAAGGCAATGGTCGGCGCGAAAAAAAATCAGGAAGCGAAACGGCAAATGGGTCTTGGAACTGGAAAAATCAAAAACGACCGAAATAAACGAACGAAATTTGGGCTGAAAAGGTCCAACTGCGGCACTACACCACACAAATTTTACTAACCCCCGCCCCCCCGATGTAAATTTACTATCAAAAATTAGAAGTAAAACAAGAAACATGCATTTAAGTACAGTGGCAATGCAGTGAGTGCAATAACCATAAAAGTACTGGGGTGTGGTGAATCACCCCTATTAGACATGTTGTGCATTATGTTCCGCACGCGCATAGACAGTTGCCTGCAGCCATTGGTGACTTTTTTGTTTCCTGAATCTCGTGCATTCTTTTAAGACCTAATTCACAATGTTTTCTGGGCTGCCCAGTTCCAAAGTTATGCAACTTTTTGTACTTCATGTCACACCAAAAATAGCTAAAAAAACATTGAAATCATGTTGTTAATTTTAAAGACGTTTATATAACCACTGCTGAAAGACCTGTTTAAAAAATTGTCCGAACTTTGCTATCTGACATATTCCGATTAGTGTTTCTTAAATGCGACAAATAAACACCCTAGAACACAAAATTTTGGACAGTTATGCTTGATTTACTAGTACAATATGTGCAGAACAAGTTCACATTAATTATTCTCGGCCGATAGGAAATTTTGTCAACACAGCCAGTCTATGGGTGGAAAGCTGGAATCTGGTCTTCTCAATTGATTTTCACTTTTTTAAAGCACTTAATGCATCGTTTTACTGCAATTTTTTCAGGGCTTTCATTATCTAGACCGTATCTAGAGGACCACTAGTAGCATGGGGAATCATATAGCTCAGATTTAAACTAAACATTTCTATACCATGCCTTAATGAAATGGTTTTCAGCCATAATTCATAACGTAAATTTTTTAGCTTTTATTATAAAATTACCGTATTAATGCGTTATGATAGCAAAAGTATATTCGGGCGCGGTACAGCTATTGTTCCCGGGATTTAAATGAATATGTATAAGTAAAGGGCTTGTATGTGATCAAGTAATGGGTAAGAAAAAAGAGAGGGGAGATTATCATAAGAGAATTTAATAATAAAAAGGATATGCAAAGAAAGAAAATATACGTTATGTGGGATCATATTTTTTTTTCAAATATGATTTCGTAAGAATGCTACAAGAGCTGTCTAGACCAACAACATTATGGGAATCCATCTTCCCCCCCCCCCCCCAGGATTTGAGCATGGGGTCTAAAAGACTGGGTTTTCCGGGTTAAGTGCAACACCAATTCAATAACAATACATGTATGTAATGCTGTAATCGTATTGCTTACATGTATGTTCTGAAATTTTCGAAGACATGTACATTGATTTTACTGAAGTACACCTTTATGACATAGCATTTGTTTATACTATCTGTCATCTTTTTCAGGAATAGGTCAGAATAGTCACAATCCACCACCCCACTACGCCTGGATAAGAGAAATACACATATACATGAATGCATTTGAACCCTTTCTTATGTAACTGTCCATAAATGCACTTTCTAAATTTAAACGATAATTTCATGGCTAAATCTATTGATCTCACTTTATCCAATTAATTTTTCTTAGCCTTAGGTGTTAAATGCAAGACCACTGCACCAGTGTTGTATCCGAGGCCGGCTCACCTGAGGTCAAGGACGAGGCCAAGGATTTTTCTCCGAGGTCAAGGACGAGGCCAAGGCCAGGGGTCTAAAAAAGGCCGAGGACGAGGCCAAGGATTTTTCTCCAAGGACAAGGACGAGGCCAAGGCCGGAAGAGGCCGAGGCCGGACCGAGACCAGATTTTTGGGGCCGAGGCCGGCCGAGGCCAGACATTTTATGTCAAGGCAGGATCAAGCACAATCTCAAAAGAAAATATGTCATTTCATGTTCTCTACTGAATGTTTCCTTGTTTGTGTTGATTCTTATTGTTTAATCTCATGTTAAGACCCCTCAACTCTCCATACAACACACGCATGTACACTTATATTCATAGACACTACTGGATCTCTCCTCATTCTCATTTGTAAACTGTGTGTTTTGTCTTATCAATGTATGACTATGCCTTATTTGAAAACCACACCCAGCCCCTATACAGCGTGGCCCAAAAGAATGCTACACATGCGATCGTTAATTTCTTCAAAGTAATTCAAAATATGTCATTGGTGATTATTTCATGGGTTTGAGCATTCTTTTGCCAACAAAATGATACCATGATCATTAATTTTGATTGAGGTGTTTGGATCTTTGGGGTATTTTTCTGAGGCAATGTAATTTCCTAAATTTGCTATTTTTTAACCTCCAGCGATCATGATCAGAACACCGAAATATTCTCACGTTACGGTGTACCATCGAATAAGATATGCCGTGACAAAGGGCAGGAATGCCCTGCTTTGATAAGGAAGACGATGTGAGCTACATCTCCATTGTCATCGTGGTTTGTCTGGTATAGCACGCTGAGACGTGAGAATATCTCGGTGTTCGGATGACCGTCGCTGATGAAAAATTGGCAAATTTGGGAAATGACATTGCCTCGGAAAAATGGCCACAGGACCCAAACGAATGACTCAAAATCAATGATCTAGGTATCATATTGTTGGAAAAAGAATGTTCTAATCGCTGAAACAAAAACCAATGACATATTGCAGATGATGTTGAAGAAATTAGCGATCGCAGGTGTAGCATTCTTTCTGGGCCACCCTGTATAGTGCACAGTTGATACACTCACAAGACAAAGAAAATCTGTTATAAAGTAACAATAGTAGCAGTTTGTCATGTTTTAGCAGACATACCTATATCTTCACACTAGCATGCATTATCACAAGCAGCCCCTATGTACTAGTGCACAGCTGACACACGCAAGAGTATAAACAAACAAAATCTGTTATAGGAGCAGTTTGTGATGTTTTAGCAGTGATCTACATATCTTCACACTAGCATGAATCACAGTGCACTTTCACTCTTCCAGTGCTAGATCTAGATGCACTGCACTGTACTGCTGGTCAGTGTTCATTCAGAGATATCGCAATCCTATGGTGGCTCTGCAGACCACTATTTTGCTAAAAATTTCACAAAAGTTTTTACGAAATTTTTCGTTTAAAGTTGAAAATTTCGAAATGTATTTTTTGCGGAAAAATTTTCACGATTTTTTTCACGATTTTTTCGACAAACTTTTCACAAAATTCACAAGACTCTGGCTACTATGGCAATCATGCATGCAATCATAATCACTCAATCAGATTCGCATTTCCACAGTTGCATATATCGCACAGACTTAGCGTAGATCCGTGCCTTTTCAAAGCATTTCAAAACAAACAAAACACAGTAGGCCTATTCGAATTCCAGTTTCTCAAAATACACTGGTGAAGTAAAATCATGTCAAGGCAGATGCGGGAAATCTTCAAACTCCGATATAATAGTGCTCAAGCGTATGCATTTTACCCCGGATTTTACCCGGCCTCGCTCGAGGATTCCGAGGATTGACGCAAGTGTCCAAGGACGAGGCCGAGGATTTTTCTCCGAGGTCAAGGACAAGGCCAAGATTTTGGCCTCGAGGACGAGGCCGTCCTCGAGGACTACAACACTGCACTGCACTAATGTACAACTTCAGGGTATAGTGTTCCATAGCAAATGACCTTAAAAATCAATAAACAAAATTATCTGAGGTTTGAAATTGATTTGAACCAAATATGACGAAAGAAATGAGGTCAACAACATACTGAATTATCACACATTTATATAGAAGATGTCTGACTCGATACAAGCACAGGAGTATCCACTGCATCATGCACCTGTGAGCATTTTGTACGTTTAGAATCTATAAAATGTAAACAAACGTGTGTTTATCTGTCTGGCTTTGCATACAGACATTGGTACAATGTGATCTTATGAATATTACCTACAAAGACCACTCATTTTGTATACATGATTACATCACATCAGGCATACATAGCTCAACAAGCTCTACAGTAATTTCTTGGATTTGGAAAACATTGAAAATCACAAATATCACACACGCAATGATTTCATTGCTGTTCTTCTGTTTTATAGCTCTGCAGTATCTGCATGGAATAAAAGACCTTGGGACAAAAATAGAAAACATATTGGATGAAATTACTCTTTTGCTATACTCAGATACTGTACATCAAAATAAGTTGCATTATTGATTAATCAGTCGCATTTTAAGACCTGCCTATTGAGTGACAGCGTATGCCAGCCATGTGTGAGAGAGCATGGGAGAATAGGAGAGGAAGAGAGAGTAAGAAGTTATCTGCGTGTAAATAATTCATATACATGCAAGCGTAGTGCTTTTGTCATATATTTATACAGGTACCTTGGAAACGACATGAAATATTATTTGCTGTAGACCCATTTCCCCAGCCTGCGCTGAAAAACCCAGCCAAGAATTGACAATGAACGCAACATTTCTACGTGACGTTAAAGGCATCGTATAACAATGTTCCCAACTGGTTTAAAAAAATCTGAGCTACATGTACATGATACCCCATGCTACCAGTGTCTCTGGTAAGGTCTAAAAGTAGAGCCCTGCAAAAATTGCAGTTCAAACCGATCATTACATGCTTTTAAAAAGTGAATAATCATTGAGATTTGAGAGACCATTCTAGTCCATCCCACAGACTGCTATGTTGCAGAATTTTTGTTAGCTGACAATAACTCATCCCATGTGCCGATTTTTATCTGGACATATTTTACAAGTGACAGCATAACTGTCAGAACTTTTGTGTTCTAGGGTGTTTATTTATCCACTCACACACTGTCAGATATGTCAGATAGTAAAGTTTGTCAGTTTTTTAAATGGGGCTTCCAGAATGTTATATAGTGTCTTTAAACTGAGATGGTGAAAGCAGCTCTGCATGAAGCTGCAGATAATATTGTGGTTATGGTTTGTGCAGCCATGCAATGAGAAATAAATTTACCTGATCAGCAGACTGAAAATAATATTGTTTCTTTGGATTTGTCACTTTTTTTTCTTGTGAATTTACAGCAGATGCTTTTTTTGCTACAGTACAGTGTATGCTGAAATTGTGGTTTGCTATTTTGAGAGTATTGCCAGGCTCTATTACGGCGAAAACGTTCTGTATTCAAAATTGAAAATGTTACTGGAGTGTGGATATATTGAAGTGCAAGACATGTACAACATGTATGCAGTTCGTGTAACTATTGTTTAGGAGGTACAGAGTGAAAAATAACATCACCATTCTACACATGATTTAGTTTTCTTTTCATCTGTAGCTTTGCCTTATAATTCCAAACAAATACATTTGTACATGTATGATCGACCAAATTGGACTTCAAACACGTTCTAAAATTGAGAGGTATAGAAAATAAACTATAACTGCTACTATTGCTTGCTAATGTGCGTACAAGGACACGAATATGTTGTGCAAATAGTAGGTGAAATATTTGATCCAAAGTGACAGCGTAAAGGAAAATCTACAAGACAAGCATTTTTTTTTTTTCATTTTGAGTAAACACACTGAATATACCACATAAAAAAGCAATTGTGTGTTTGAGTGTGTGTGCATGTGTGGTATGTGAATGTAGGCATGTTCCTAGTAGGATCCATGATGTACGTGTAGGTAAATGTGTGTGTGCATGTGTGGTGTGCGAATGTATGTAAATGTGTGTATGTAATGTATTGTATGTGTACATGTCTGTGTATGTGTATGTTGTGTGTGTGTATGTGTATGTGTGTGTGTGTATATGTGTGTGACTGTGTGTGTGTGTGTGTGTGTGTGTGCATTTGTATGGCTATATATTCCGAGGACCAACACTTGGAATTTGACTATACAACTGAGGACAAATTCCAATCCGAGGACCTGAAACACATGTCCTCGGATGAAAATAAGTTATTTTCACTCTACACCTCTGTTTCAACATTCTCACAGGTTTGGGGGTATGTCCACAAAAGTATAGTAAAACATTTAAATTATTAGTGTTTGCATGTGTTTGGATGTAAACACACATCCTCTGACTGGAATTTGTCCTCGGTCATGCGGTCAAATTTCAAGCGCACGTCCTTGGATGATTATCCAAACATAGTATCCTGGGATGATTATCCAAACATAGTGTCCTCGTATATACGCCCATACACGTATGCGTGTGTGTGTGTGTGTGTGTGTGTGTGTGTGTGTGTGTGTGTGTGTGTGTGTGTGTGTGTGTGTGTGTGTGTGTGTGTGTGTGTGTGTGTGTGCATGCGTGTGTGTCAAATATGAAGAAACCAGCAAAGAGATCCTGCATGATTGTTTTTTCCACAGTTTTATTTTCATCCATGACTTTAACCATTTCATTGTACATCTAACAACATTTTATTAATCTTAATATGGTACTGTCAGGCTGCACATATCAGAAAACAATATCAAACTTCATGAATATTGTTTTTAACAGATTGACATATCGTATTTTACATACAACCACAAAAGAGCAACAGAATTATAACAGTAGTAATAACTGTAAGCTGTACTAGTACCAAATTGTCAAGCCATAGTCATTGAAGTAGTCAGGATAACTGTAATACCAATCTATTAATCTCTGTTTTACCGGTAAACTGTGCTCTCTGCACTGGACACATATATTTCAGCATTGTAAATGCAAATTACTCTGCCATTGAGGTTTAATGACAATGAAATGAAAATACTCTACAAATGCATATTACTAAAATGACCAAAGCTGCACGACACACTCTTTGTCAGAATTTCCGCCGTTGCTAAGCAACGGGTACAATAGAAAGCAAACAATGCTCCTCCAATTCAGGCATTAGAAGGACACGTTATAACTGATAATTGCCTCCCCCCCCCCCCATTTCCTGTAGTATGGCCATATACAGGTAAGAAGGGACCAGAAAGCTGGGTGCCATTAAACGAACAATCAGTTAATTGGTATTGACGAAAACCAGGCCTTTGACATTTTAAGTACGGTAACTGTCCTACGTCATAAATGAAATTAACATACTATGATAGTGCACGTAACTTGCAGCTACACTAAACATTTGGGTTTTGTGGACTGCTGAATGCAAAAAAAAATGCACTTTTTGGTTAGGTACAGTGCATTATTCTTTTTCAATTTGCACAATTCATCTTTCATAATTTTATTTGGTAGGCATAATTCAATCATTTACACTCCACTACAGCTTTACATATGCAGTACATGTATGCATACTCTGCTGGAGTGTTGTTTCTTGTATGTGCATGTACTTCAAATTGCATGCACACCTGTTGTAAAGACAATTTGCTTTAATTAGGAAACATAAAAACACACACATACACACACTCAGACAAATCTACAGAAACATAAGATTTGATCTTATCTGAATTTGAGTCGCTGCACTTAATGTACATGTAGTGTGTGTAAATTGTTGATGAAAATGGATTAATGAACTCCACATCCCTGAGCGTCTAGATAAATCTGTCTTGGTTGATTACATTGGGTTAGTCCCATCATCATCATCATCATCAGACATCAACAACATCATCATCATCATCACTATCTTTTTTCCCTCCTCCTCCTTCTTTTCCTTCAATATCATCATCATCATCATCATCATCATCATCATCATCATCATCATCATCACCAGACACCAATTCCTCTTTTTCTTCCTCTTTCTTAATGCTTCTCCTCCTCATTCTTCATCTGTATTCTCTGAATCTGAAATGTTACTTCATTAGAGCTTCCTCTTTTCTTTCCCTGTAAAAGACAACTTCCAAGTGTTGTCTTTGTCTGTATCTTCCTTTTCTAGCAAAGCAGTAAGAATACACAATTTAATTCTACATAAATATAACTGTTTTTTACTGGATGCAAGAGAAAGCAAAACACATCAAACAAGAAATATTACACTAAAAACTATCAGAAAGAGGCAATTAGGCTGTATGGTAAATGGCAAGTACTATCTTATTAAATAGTGAAAATTTTAATTTTCTCATATTGCTGAACAGATATGAAAATTATATGCTCTGAAATGCTTCCATTTTTAAAGAAATCAATAAAACATGAAGGATAGGGGCTCCCAACAATAACATTTTTATTGGAAATGTATATGATTATTTTGAAATTTGTTTGTTAGTTTAAACTTGTGTTTTGATATCTGGGGTTATAGTACCATACAGTACTTTGTGCAAGATTGGGGGAAAAATGTCTGATCGCCGAAAACTACACTTTGGTTTTAAGCAAAAATAATTTCAAACTGCAGAGAACACCTGGGCATGACTCTTGTATGAATTCATACTGCACTGCGTCGCTTTCCCTTCCTGCCATGATCGGCTTGTCAATTACAAGTCATAAAAGTACAGAGTGCCTGGTGTTGCTCATAATGGAATCAACCTACTTGTCAGTAAATGAGTTTGATCAAGTGTGAAATTCCATGGTAACAAAAAAAATGATAATGATGAAAATACACATTAAATATGCACGCTGCTATCGTGTGGGGAGCCTGGGTATATGTGTACAGTACACTGTACATGTACTGCAAAGAATAGTTGAAACAAATATGGGAATGGATAGCATATTTACATTATGATTAATATCTAATCATTTATATAAATTTCTTCAAATTACATTTACATGTTTTCAGACTATTACATGCACCAGTTTGGTGTATTTATTATGTATTCATTTTCAGAACCTTGAATTTTTACCTTATCTATTATCTTTTTTTTTTTATAGTTCCATCCATATCCAATTGAACTCACATCAAACTAATTCAATTACTTCAGCATCTAGGTTACTCAATGATAAAATCCAGGGTTTATTGTTCCAAATTTAATTGATTCAAGAGTGCATTGCATCCAAGCAGTCCAAGCGTTTAGCAGGCATATATATTGGAATTAAATTACGCCTTTAGACTGGACATTTGACAGGTTGTGTCATATTGATTAATCAATTACACTGAAGGTGGTATCTTATTGACTGAGTGGATGGTGAAAAACTGGTGAACAGGGTAGGAATTTAATTTAGTATTCCATAGTTCAAATAAAAATGTAAGTCAAAGGTATCATTTAGCGTAGCATTGCAAAGGCTCGATTTAGAAAAAAAATAATACAAATTGTAGAAGTATGATGTCTGAGCTGTATAATGAAATTCAAATTAAAAATAAAAAAATACTGGCACTATTAAGATAATTTATAAATGAATTGTTTGTTTGTTTGTTTTATTTATTTCAATACGGGATAAGAAAAATTGCTATCAGCCGTTAGACTGTTTTTCAGCAAGTCCGTATATACAATCATTAATACAAAACAGAAAGATAACAAAAAGTAAGTTCAACATAAACATAATAACATAACTCAAACAAAACATACGTATACATAACTAATTAAATACACAAATAAAATAAATCAAAACATATTTGACAAAAAAAATACTTAAATTTGATGTAAGACAAAGAAAAATTTGACTCATTAAAGAAGTCCATATGACAACGGAATCACTAAAATAGAAAGTGATATGCGCAAAATGAATGAAATCATAATTCAAGAAAGAAGACAGAAGAAATATCTTTTTGAAATTGTGATAATGTGGATCTTGTTCTGAAAGATTCCGGTAACTGATTGAACAAATGGGTTGCAATGTAGATACTAGATAGTACTGTTT
>JZLH01S0135313.1:19747-33317 GCA_001188425.1 Eucidaris tribuloides
TGTTGCACTATAACATGGAGCGGGGAATCGCTATAATTTGCTAGTGTTTCTTTCCTTTCGGAAATTGCATAAAATTGATTTCTCCCAAACGAGTTCGAACATAATAACATAAGAAATTCGATATCAATTAATTACTAAGTATTGGTAAACTTATATTTTATTCAACTACTCAGACACTGAAAGCGGGTAGATTACGGGCAATATTCCCTGCTTAAGATTTGACATCCATGAGAATTAATAAAATGAGCCCCTCCCCCCTCAAAAAAAATGTTATGTTGCCCTCAAGAAATTTTACAATTGGGTCAATTTAATATTTTTAAATTTCTTTTTACGACACCAATACCAGATACTGTACTCTGCAAGTGTATACAACTGTGTGAAAGTTGAATTTCCTGATAAATTTTACGTACCTTTCGAAAGGGCAAAATGCATAGAAAGCGCTGTTTTAACCCAATGAATATGATTTTCAGCAAATTATTCACAGAAATCTGATATTTTCTCCCCCAAACGGTGAGTTTGTAAAAAAAAGAAAATAAAGGTAAAAAGGTGAGTTGTTTATCGTTTTGTACCACTGTAGAACAATGCTCACACGACGTCACACATTACCCCCTGATCATTGGACCCATGTCAAGCCTGCACATTATGTGCGCCACCTCCACTCCCTGGGGAGTATTCCTTAGCACCGGCAGCCTGTTAGGCGCTCGCTAATTCATTCACAAAATAGCTTTCTCAGTCCTCTCAGGTACCCATTTATACTCCTGGGTAGAGAGGGGTAATGCGGATGAAGTGTCTTACCCAAGGACACAAACGCCGGCCGTGGCAGGTTTCGAACCCGGGTCTCGATGTCCGGATACCACGGCCTTACCCACTCAGCCACAGATGATGATTGTGGTTAGAAAAACAAGAACAGGAACAGTGCAAGTCGGACCATTATAGCCTACGTCCGAACGTCAGAGGAAGGTAACTTTAGTTTACCAACACTGTAAAAAAATAACGTATTTTTTACGTCTAAATTACGAGGAAACCGTAAAAATAATTGCGGTTATTCTAATGCAATTTTTACGGTTGCACCTTTCTGAAAGGTGCAAAGTTGCACCGGAAAGGTGCAGGATTGCACCATAGAACATTTTTGAAAAGTATTCTTCTGTTTCTTGCAAACTGTTTTTGTTTGTTTGTGAACCACAATTTACGTTCATTCGAGTGCTTTTTATATTAGTTACATTATAATGCAATTCATTATCATTTGCAAATACTTAAAAACTCATAAATGTATTATGAACCTGCCTGGGCTCGAACCTGCGACCTTCCGCACGTGAGGCAGACGCTCTTTCTACTTGGCCAACACGCTGGCTGTGAAGGTGTGTATTTTCACATAATTATAGTGTTGAAGCCGAAGGCGCATTATTTTCTTCCTTTTAAGGTGCAAACTTTGGACCTGTAGGACAACCTGAAAGCTTGTCTTAGCTTGTCCCACATAGAAAATGGTATAACGTATGCAAGTTGAATTTTCAATATTGAAATTGTTTTCATAGAAACAGATGAAAGAAATAGCGCACACCAGGCTTCGGAAGAGAAAACATCCATAAATTTGAAGAAAAAAAAAACTTATGAAAGTGGTCTATTGGAGGCAAAATGGGCACCTACAAGGTGCAAATTTGCAAACATGATGGAGTGGGGCGAGTGCTCAGCCGTGAAAGGTGCAGATTTGCTCGAATACCGCGGCAGAAATTGCTTTGCACCTAATTCCGCAAAGTTGCACCTTGTGCGCACCTTTATTTTTTTAGTGTGTATTTCCCGTAAAACAAATAGCCGTCAACTCGCTGCTATGTCATGCTCTACTGTGAGACAATCAGTTAACAAATTAAAGAGTTGTAGATAAAGCATGCAAATAACAAAAATGATGTGATTTAAGAGTGACCTTAAAAAACTCACAAACCACATAACATGAAATATTCTCCAGTATATAATAATACTGCTTGGAGTGAACCAACGTGGGAAGGAGTTGTCGTCAATTTGGAAAGGGTGGGAGAAACGACTGTGCTAATTTGAATGACACAATTACCAAAAGACTGAACTCATATAAAGTAGAAAACAAATTTGCGTGGCATGGTGATTCATCGTGGTTGTTCATCAGGAAAGAAACGTGTTTGTGTCATGTTTAACGTATACACAATGTATAAAATATAGGCCAGGGCCTTATGGCAGCATGCTTAACTGCCCACTGTCACGAACTAGGGTATTTAAACTAAACCATGATGTGGACTTCGTGGCATTTAACTACCGAGATGTTTAGTTACCATATTTTGATGTGACTCGTGCAAAATCATGAAACCTTGGGCAGAGTGTTAGTATAAGGATCTCGATAAAGAATGAGGAAAAGGAATGGCTCTGTTAAATGGGTTCCAAATCATTTAAACTTTGGGCATATTCTTTATTATCATCGATACGCCTCGTATGAAACTGTCAATTACTACATTAGTACCCGAAAACATCAGCGATTTTGCTCTACTTGAAATAACCATTCATGGATGTAGCTAACCCGGTAGCTAGCTAACTCTGTCATGGTTGCTATAGTATCAAATGGAAGTATCAAAGCAACGTCAAAAGGCCTAATTAATATCCTGAACGTTTACAATACTGGTGAAAAAAAACGCCTTGTCAAAAATTATTGAACCCAGTGCTAGTGTTATTTTCAGATGACTTGACTCTTTACGAAATTTTTTTTTATTGAGTGAATAACTGCTACACTGAATAGATATTCGCTTTAGTATCGTAAATTTTCAACCGTCAGTGATACAGACTTTTTCCTTGATATTTTCTGAGGTTTGTGAATGATTACGTCCAATTTTATAAATTTCAGGATAAAATTTAGATTGGTTTCATCGGGTAATTTCTAATGATTGACAAATTGAATTCGTTGTCATGTTATATACCACCGGTCAGCGAAAAATAATATTGGATTTCCTATACGTGTAAATACACTCAAGCAAATACACGTGAAATGTCAATTTGTACAATCAAAATACAAGGTTATTACAGTCTTTATTGTAAATCTCGTTCAATCCAGAAAATCGGTGAACTACATTTTATGGAATATATCTATTTGCCTATGTGGCTAAACAACCATCCTTATTTCATTAAGAATCCAAACCAATACAATTCATCTTCAAACTAGAAAGAAAGAATGTCCGGTAAACATGTAAAAGATTTGTAATAATGTCAACATGATAGTGTGTTAACAGCCAAAAAAGCTTCAAAGCCGCTAACATTTCCAAAGTTATCCTAAAATTGCATTGATCTCATCAAAGTAAACGTCTTGATACGCCTCGTATGAAATAGTCAATTACGACATTATTACCTTTACCTTTAAACTATTATTGACTTCCGCTAAAAACCGTTCAAAGGGATGTAAAATTTGGTTTGACGGGTGCTAAATACAACAGGGACCTGGAAACTATGCTTGTTTCAGTTAAAATGAAATCCAGTACAATTATCAAACCGGAGAAAATCAAATAAATGTGTAATACAGTGTGTGGCAAAAAATTGTGCGAGTGTAAACCACCCTCTTTGGCACTTAGAAAGTACTTTTGTGACATGATGCTTACATCAAAGTCAAGAGCATAGTCTTAGCTTTCAAATACTGTTAGTTTTGTTCAATTTGCTTGTCTTAATCTTAAGATATGTTAATTTAAATAAGAAAGGGTAAAATCGAAATTTTGCCACTTTTACTACATTTCCTTGTAAAAGTGACACAATTGTGATTCCACCCTTTTGTTATATCTCAAGATTAAAACAAGCAAACTGAACAGAACAAATAACATTTTGAAAGCTAAGACTTTGCCCTTGACGTTGATGTAAGCATCATGTCACCAGAGTATTTTTAATTGCTGAAGAGGGCGCTTTTTACTTGCAAGATATTTTGAGACATGCTGCAGTACGTCTCAAAAAATTGTTCAAGTGGAAAGTGCCCTTTCTGACAGTTAGAAAATACTGCTGTGATACATGTTTACGTCAACATCAAGGACAAATTTTAGCTTTCAAATGCTGTTTGTTCTGTTCATTTGATCTCGAGATATCTTGTAAACAACAAAACGGTGGAATCACAATTGTGTCACTTTTAAGGGAAGAGGGACTAATGCTATCATTGACTGTAGTAAAATGAACTGTAGGGCAAGGCCATTTATCGTGATTTTCCGTAGTCCCATCAGTGGTATTTTACAAACCCCTAATGATGATCATTTAAATATTACTAAACCCGTAACTAGGGTTTGTTATCCTTATACCATGTGCGCATTTTGAGAAAAATTACGCGGATGGAATGTCACTCCATCCTATCCTCGTTCGCAAACTTGGGAGTGTTTGACAACCTATGCATCCACAATGCTTTTGTGAAACCGCAGATGTTTGAAAACCGAATAGGTATTTTGGCGATGCATTTGAGCGCAGCCATTCTAGAAATTATGGAAAACTGCGTGAATGGCTTTTGTTAGGTTCATTCAAAAGAATATACTTTCCAGTGCATTCCAATTAACGTAGAGCCACAGGCATTCATAAATATTAATAATGAAGGTGTAAAGAACAATCTAGCGAGTAATGTTCGAGTCTGTGAAATCGCTATTGACGGTGATTCCTTCTTCTACGAATGGGACTGAGGAATTTGCCTCACTAATTAGTCAATTATCCCATCAATGCGTATGTAAAATTTGGAGAACATAGGCTTTTTCTCATCAGCAACTTCATCTTATTCAATTTGTAATGCTATTTTTCAACTACGGAACTTTTTTTCTAGAGCTTTATTGGTCAATGCCCTACAGTCCAAAAGTGGCACATTTGTGATGTTACCTTTTCGATGTTAACTGAACATATCTCAGGATTTAAACAAGCAAACTGAACAAAACAAATGGCATTTGAAAGCTAAGACTATGCCCTTGATCCCTTAATAGTGATGTAAGCATGAAGTCACAAAAATGTTTTTCTCATTACCAAAGAGGGTGCTTTTGACTTGCACAATTATTTTTAAGACACACTGTAGACTTGAAGCCTGGCAATAATCCTAACATGATCATGTTAAACCAGTCAAAGCTTCAAAATCGCTCAACATTTCCAAAGTTATCGTTGAAGTGTTTTAATTCCATTCATGAGTAACGTCTTGATTTGCTCACCAAAAATGTATTTATTGAATGGGATCTCATATTTTGAATGGTAAGCAACCATTTTTAGACGGATATCAAATAACAAAATATAAGACGCATCTTCTATTTCACTATAATTATGATTGCACTGGTTTCAACATCCAGTAAAGGGAATAGATTACAGTTGGTCATTTCACAGAAGATTCATCGATAAAAAGGAATTACTCAGTTTTGACCCTTATAGTCAGTGAATAGGTCTCGTCGATCTGACAAAGTTATCATCAATCTGTCACAGACTAATACTGTCACGTCAGACATCAGAAAACAACATTAAACCTGTCAAATGTTCTTTAGAATGAAATATTGTGAGGTTAAAATGATCAGTGATCTGTGACCAGATATCGTCATGTACCTGACCTATGGCACGATGTCCGCCAATTCCCCCTCCCCCCCCAAAAAAATGATTTCATTTGTTTTTTGAAATGAAATTATGTTGAAGCGCGAGATTTTTAGGGCAAGAATAAATAATATGGGACTAACATTTAAAAAAAATACATATTATACCAAAACTATGCACTGCCTGTAATCGGCATTTCCAAACATTCTGCCGAATTGTAATCTACAAAAACCAATGAGTAAAATATGTCTTTCTTTAGGATTGCAGTCAGAATTAAATAGTTGACTTCGAGTAAATTACAAGTAAATTTCACAGCTGTAGATTAGATAACACTCTTTTGCCGTGGCTACATGGTTTATTCGGGATTCCGGAGTAAGACCTTCAATCACAAAGAAATTATATTTTAACTTACGAGAAATCAACTCCATAATCTGACTTTACTTCTGAAATAGTAATAACACAGCATTTATATAACGCATGACGCATTTTATGGCGTTTTTAATGTTCCTTTGTGCTGAGAAAGAAAGTAAAGAGTCTTATACTCTACCTAAATGTACTTTCTTTCTCAGCATATACATACTGTAGTAATGGAAGCTCTTTAAAGCAAGCATCCGATGGACTCTTTATCGTAAAACACCAGTCACGGGGGAGAAAATGGGTATTGTAAATATCCGTCACTGTTTTATTTTAGTTTTAAAAGTATTAAATGATTGTCTTGACGTGATTTTTTCAGGGCTTCATTAGCATGCAGAATAAATTACCAAGATTTCTGAAACACTTTTAACCAAAGCATTTAAGAGGCTGTTTTGGTTCATTTCCAAAGTTGCAAATTCAGGAAAGCGAGGTCTAAAATTCAAAACGTCCATATAATCATGTTACAAGTGGTATTGAACTCTGCCTGCAAATGACAGTAGTTTTTTTTTCGGATATGTATGGACACTAGCAGTATACGTCGATTTATCTATATTATTTTGACTACATTATTCGTGAACCCAATTTTGCCGCTCGTGGGTTCAGGAGTGATAATGTCAATTCGACTGGGTATTCACAACCAAGTTTAAAAGCACTATATAACAATGTTTCCAGTTTAAAAAATCTGAGCTACATGATTTCCCATGCTACTAGTGTCTTTGATATAGTCTAAAAATGAAGCCCTGAAAAAATTGCGGTGTAAAACAATCATTAAGTGCTTTAAAAAAGTGAAAATCATTGAGAGACCATTCCAGCTTTTCTCCATAGACTGCTGTGTTGTAGAATTTCCTATCGCCCGATATAAAATTAATGTGCCAATTTGTATCTGCACATATTATACTAGTGACAGCATAACTGTCCAAACTTTTGTGTTCTAGGGTGTTTATTTGTCCATTCAAACACTGTCAGATAATTATGTCAGATAGCAAAGTTTGACAATTTTTTAAACGGGTCTTCCACAGTGTTATATATATGTCTTTAAACTCCTGTTCACAACAAAGTTTAAACTACAAACCAAAAGTGTAATGTTTAAATAAAAACATTTGCAAGAAACATTAAGACATTCCATCGGTGTACTTGACTTTTACTATGGTAAAGCAAGGTAAAATATAAGACACAACACTTTTCAGTAATGTGTTCTTTAAAAGGGTGTTTTTGTGTATCCTGTGAACTTGCGGACGTAATTATTTACACTTCATTTCAATGTGATTGAAATTGAAATGTTTGCAAACGTGTTCTATTAAAAATTGATATTTTTCGGTATTTGAAACCATATTTTCCTGTTGTGAATCAAAGCGTAAAATATACGATGAGGTGAAAGCATGAAAGTAAGATATCTTGCTTACCAAACAGCATTCGATGAAATTTCACCTCTTCTTGATGTTCAGCTGAAAAGTGTGGGATTCTATCACTTCCACAGTTTCGATCAATTCTCCCCAGATGGGTGGACTTATATAGCTCGACGCCTGAAAACGAGTATTGATACGTAATAATCACGAGTTTCCCTCCCGTGCGCACGGCACTTTTTTATTCAAAATGTTCAAGGGCTACATTTTATCAACCAGTAATTGGTTGTCACGCGCGCACGGACATACTATGACACGTACACACACACACACACACACACACACACACACACACACACACACACACACACACACACACACACACACACACACACACACACACACACACACACACACACACACACACACACACACACACACACACACACACACAACACATATACATACACTACTAACAACTAACTACAACACACACACTACACTACACTACCCAAGCATAAACGTACCCAGGCATAAAGATGCATTCACAAAATCTAAACACAAGCATACACATTCACCCACAATATTACATTCCTCAAGTCGTAATCTCACAACATACTTGCACTTATATTCTAGTTTCTAATTTTTCAATAAAAGTAACGGATAAACTATTAACATGCCCATTTTTTCTTTTCACCCTCAAAATCAAGTTTCTGCTTAATTAATACGATGACCTCCTGCATTTTATATGATTTTTGTCTTGAAATATAAGTAACATTACGTAATGATGAATTAATGATGAATTGTAGAACTGTTTATATTTTCTTGTCATGCATTATTTACCTAAAACAATTTTTATTGTACATGATACGAAATGTCTTTGTTTGACGTTGATTTATAGTTTGCTAAGTTTATGTCTCATTACATGATGTTGATTTAAATACAGAAAATAATTCAAATCAAAATTTTGAAAAAGCAAATCACTTCAATCACACAATAACTATGTTGATCTGTACATTATGAATACAAACATTCTGTTCATACTTTGTACATTTTATTATACCAAGTCATGTTAACACACCATTTTTTGTTGCTGTTGTGTGTGTGTGTGTGTGTGTGTGTGTGTGTGTGTGTGTGTGTGTGTGTGTGTGTGTGCGTGTGTGTGTGTGTGTGTGTGTGTATGTGTGTATGTCCGTGTGTGTATCTGTGTCTGTCTGTCTGTGTCTGTGGTATAGCTCCATGTTGATTTGATTTCAGGCGAACTTGAGTTCTCACGTACCTGCCGTATCACAGACCTTCGGTCAACTGGCCGCCTCGCCGGTTGACCCCAATCTCGCAAGATAAACACTGGCCAGTATGCCGCTTCGCTTTCAAATTGCTCCATGACCTTGATTTCTGTATTATCTATCTCTGCTATTGAATAGTGGATATGCGATTTAAACCCACAGAAATGGTACAAATACGATAACCATTTGAATCAAGTTAAAAACGTGGAATTAACCAAATTCTGGGAAAAAAATTGTTCCAATATTCTTTGAAAATGATAAGCCCGCATATTATAAACTTAATTCCAGTATTTGCAAGGACTTCGGATGAAATGGAAAGGTTAATCTTTCACTCAAAACGACATTTCCACTTAAAATTAGGGCACCTGTCCGACAATCACTGGATGAGTGGAATACACTTCAATGAAATGTAAAATGATATCTTTTAATTGAGTGGGAATGAATATAAAAAATAATAAAATTGCCTTTCTAATGTAGTAAGAGTAATTGCATTTTTAATTGTAGTAATTGCACTTCCGTTGGTCTAAAATGTAGTTAGAGGCATCATTAGACCATTTTGAATGGGGGAGGGGGTACAGGGACTACGAAAAAACAACATCCGACAAGCGGCGGGAGAGGGGGGGGGGCAAGGGGCCGGTCGACGACACCCCCACAAAACATGCCAAATTTCCAGCCGACAAGCGGTGAGCCCCTGCTGACGACGACAAAAACTTTTTTGTCTGAAAAAAAAATCCCCGCCAAACGTCCGACAAGCTTTTACGATTTGCTAACTGGCAAAATGAAAATGTCGACTGGCATGAATGGGGTGTCACCATCCCCACACCTCCCCCCCCTTAGTGACGCCCCTGAATGCACTTAGATCATGAATAGCTATGGCAAACGTACGTATATCGATTCATTTACGGATAAAGAAGAAGATACAAGAAGATAACATTGGAATTGTGTTGTGAAATTGGGAGATAAATGCGAAAAATAAGGAAAATGTTTATGGTAAAAACAAATGATGAAATGAGAAAGAAACGTGGGAAAAGCAATGGGGTAAATCATAAGAATTTTGTTGCAAAGAGATGAATTACTAATCGGTCGCTTACGTAAAATGACACTGAGAACATTCCATGAAATTTTACCCAGAATACATGTAAAAATGGGGCAGCACCAGGGGCTGACAAGAGGCGACCCCCCTCCCCCTCAAAATTCTCAAAGTGTAGGAAATCATTCGTTATTTTGCAGTATAATTCATTAAAAAAAATAGGTTTTATGACATATTCGCGTGATAAATAACGTCAGAAAATACATTATGTGGACATGTTCACAAAGGAATCCGATAGTGAAAGTTTGGGCCTCCCCAAAACTAATTTCATGAATTATAGACAGCGAACCCAGTTTCTTGCAAAGAAGAAGCAGTTGTACTTTGTCTTTGTTGACCTAGAAGGCCTTTGATCGCGTACCAAGGGAGGTTGTCAGATGGGAAGTGAGAATCAGGCATTGAAGATCAGAGTGGTTAGTATAAGCAGTCATCGTACAATTTGCAGGAGCTAAGACACCATCCAAACATCATGCGGTGACAGTAATAGCTTTGATGTAAAAGTTGGACTTCACCAAGGCTCGATTCTCAGTCCTCTCCTCTTCATCATTGTAATGGATGTCATCTCTAAAGAGATTAGGGAGGGCCTTCCATGGGAACTTCTCTATGCAGATGACCTACATGTAGTTCTGATGGCCGAGAGTGAGCAGGAATTGATGGAAAAGATGTCTTCATGGCAAACAACCCTAGAGGTAAAATGTTTGAAAGTGAACGCTGGAAAGTCCAAAGTCATGGTATCTTCTGCTGATACAGGCGAGATGGAGAAAGCGGGAAAATACCCTTGTGGAGTTTGTTATACAGGCGTTGGTGCAAACTCAATAAGGTATAACAAGTGAACGAACTGGGTTCATCGCAGATATAGTGGAATTTCTGGTAACCTGCAGGCAGCAAGCAAACCATTCATCTGTAAGATGCCAGGGCATGGTGCCACAGAGAAGTACTAGTGACTTTGCAAAACAACTTGAACCCCGGGGCAGGAAGTTTGAAGCTGTGGATAAGTTCTGCTACCTTGGTGATATGTTAGCTTGCAAAGGAGGTGAGTCAGTAGCTGTGACGTGACCGCAAGGATTCACAGTGCTTGGAAGGAGTTCCATGAACTCTCTCCCTTCCTCACCTCAAGGGCAGCCCCAATAAAAATAAAAGGGAAGGTGTATGATGCCTGTGTGCGGAAATGCATGACCTATGGTAGCGAGACATGGGCAACAAAATCATCCAGCGTGGAGCGAATTGAAAAGGCTGACATGAGGATGGTCAGATGGATGTGCAGGGTATCATTTAGTGAGAGAGAGAGAAACGAAGACCTCCTCCATTCAATGGGCCTGGTAAGGATAGTACAGGTGATGAGAAAGAGCAGGATGAGATGGTTTGGTCATGTGGCTAGGAGGGAAGAGGTCCACTGGCTCCAGAGAATACTAAGTTTCACAGTTGTTCGGAGGAATCCACGTGGGAGACGTCGCACGACATGAGAGGAAACAATCAAAGAAAACAGAAAAGTGTTTAACATTACCCACATTGACCCAAATGACAGGACAGTATGGAGGAGAGCCATGAAGGAAATGAACTGTCCAACCCCATGAAGTGGGAAAAACGGACTTTAAACGTTGATGATGATGATGATGGAACCACCCTGATTTTCTGAATTTTACAATTTCAGGTGGGCGGTCGCCCCTCCCCCTGTGGCGCCGCCCCAAAGTTTACACATGTATTTACTAACTAGACCTAGCCTATATCTCATCATATCCTATAATATTATTTTTAAATATGACCATCGTCCCGTATACACTCATGCTCATAATCATGGAATAGTTAAAAAACATTTTAGAAGTTGCCATTTTTCCGTGAACGGTACGTCTGGGATTAATATTTGTTTACCCCATGTGAAACAATTATAATGTAAGCATTTCAGGAATTTTGAGCATTTTGTAGCGTCCGACTCGACACTAAAACCTGTGTTTATAAATGGACACACACACACATACAGACGCATATATATACACATACACACACATTCACACACACACACACACACACACACACACACACACACACACACACACACACACACACACACACACACACACACACACACATACCCATTAATTTATCAAACCCAATAAAATGTTTGAATTGAAATATAGTTTTCTGATCGGTAACGTTTTACAACTACAACAACTCAAAATAAAATTCTACTGTGAGAAAAAAAAATAAGTACATGATAGTGGACAAATTAAAATTTACCGGTAAGTCCTCGAAAACCCAGTGATAACAAGGCCGCTATACACCGCACGACGCGACGGGTCGGCGATAGTAGGAAATCCAGAGATGTGCATTCGACCCAATCCAAATAATAAGAAATGTTAATTTGAATGGACGGTTGCCAGGAAGAGGTGGATTAAGCATTATTAAATCTTTTTTTCTGATAGGGGCTGAGTGGATATTTATTGCCATTACAATGAAAGAAATTAATGGATTTGGTAGGAAGTTAGGAACTATATAACGTGCCCATGAATACGGCTTTGAAATTCAAGTACACAGCGCAAATTGCCGTGAAAATGCAAGGAATTTGTGTAAGGGGAATTCCCTCGAGAAAACGCTGGTCAACACAATATCTCCTGAAGATAATTCAATTGAGGAATAATTGTTCTATCATAGAATGTTGGTTCCAATCTTCACTAATTAATCTGTGATTTCTAACAAATTTTCAAAGTTGATGCTTTTAACAGTATTCCCTACGGGGCTTAAATTAGCGTATGCAACTAGGAAGATCGTTTTATCTTGCGATATAGCGATTCACGACGCGACAAGATGGTTTTTAAAGGCCGCTTTACACCGCACGACGCGACGGTCGGCGACAAGGGAACATCGTTAGATTGCGATGTATAGCGATTCACGACGCGACAAGGTGGTTTTTAGCAAAGACTGAACATGTTCGGTATTTCACGACGGACTGTCCGCGACAGGACCGTCTCATCGTGAACCGTCGCGTTGTGCAGTATATAGCCGCCTTAAGATAGACTTAAAGACACAAGTTAAACAATGTGGAGCTTCAATTTTAAAAGCAAAATCAAACTTCGGTATCTGAGCTTCATAGAAGTGCTTCAATGGACGAATAAACATCCTAGAATGCAAAGATTTGGAAAATTATGCTGCCACTAGCAAGATATGCATGAATTAACATCATTCTTGGAATTACCACTGCAGTGGAGTATAAAATATCCTAGATCTACGCACAGTAATCTATGGGAGGAAATGGGCAGGGTTATTCCAGTCAACCTGAGTACTCATAGATTTTGACTTTTTTAAGGCACAAATAATCATCTGCAAATACAATTTTTTTCAGGGCTTCATTTTCAGAAATTATCAAAGACACTTACTGCATGGAAGATTATGTAGCTCACACTTTTTGAAACTATGGTCATTGTTAACTTGTGTTCCGTAATACTTGCAGAAAAATAAAAAAAAATTGTTTTAAAAAGTAATACTTAAAAATACATTTTTTTTTCTCGTTTGAATAACAGTTCACTAAGTTTGATCCGTCATCGCGTAAAGTGTACAGATCTGTTTTTGCATGCAACAGCTTACAACAGTTACTACTGTACAAAAAGACATTCTACCGTAGTTACTGGTCACGGAATTAGATTTTCTTTAATTGCATACATGTTGTTTGTTGTTGTTGTTGAATGGCAATCAGTCAGACTTGACTATTGTTGCCAGATCTTATGATATAAGATATGATACAAATCTTATGATATAAGGTTATAGGACTGAGGGTGTTAATCTCAACCCCGGTTCTGTAAAGTAACAGGGGCCACTTGCACGAACTGTGACAACTCCTGTGCTATCTTTGTCGACGATGCATCGCATATCAATTTCTAAGCGATCTTTTACTTTCTTCATGGTCTAGAGTTTTGCAA
>JZLH01S0135313.1:33367-57211 GCA_001188425.1 Eucidaris tribuloides
AGATCAAAATATGTGACCGAAGTCAATGTTATGACACGGGGAATTGAGTCTAAAGACTTCCTTTTTTGTAAAATATCTCGTGGAAGATCCCCATTTTTCTCATTTTTTCTGTCTTTGCCGCTTCATAAAATAAAAGTGCGAGATCTATAAATATATTGAAGATGAGGATATGTAGCGGGAAGTCTGAGGATTCTAAAAATGTAAAAATCAAATTTTATTGGCTAGGAGAAGGCCCGCGGAATTGGCTAAAACCAATTACAGACACTATTTTCTCTCAGTATTCTGACTTTCACAGCTGGCTAGAAATCAACGCAATCTTTATTATTATGCGTTCGAGTGTGAGTGTGAATGTGAACAATAGACATGCTCCTACACAGCGCGGCGTGAGAACAGTAGTGCATGACCAGTGCCTATATAACCTCGTATTTCTCTGCCCAAAAGAGGAGCGTTTTGTGTGCTACAGAAATTGATATGCGATGTTTGGAGACGCCAGGGAAGACAATTTGTCTTTCACGAAACCATGACACGTCCATCTACAATCACAATCGATAGTAAACTAGTCTTTGTCATAAAGGGTATGATAACTTGTAATATTCTGTAACATGCTATTCTAGCGTACATGGAAATTACGAACAAATATTTTCACTGAAATTATGAGAAACCGATTTGTACGTATCAACATGAGCCATCACTTAAGTACAAAAAGCACACGCATTATAACCCTTAATATCAGTTATATAGTCATACAAATTTCAGATTTTTTTCACCGATATTTTAGAGATGAATGGGATTAAATTTGGATTGAAATATTGCCTTTGTATTTGAATGTATGATTTAACGGTTTCTCTATTGTAAAATAAATGAATTTTACCGGTTGCATTTTAACAGATTTTGGATTCTTGAAACGGCTTATATATACAGTGTAACTGTAGATGGCGTCTGATTCATAACGGCCCCCGAGTCGTCATAACTTTTGTCACTGGACTTGTCCATGAAATTAGGATGTCGTGGTTTCGTGAAATGCATTATGACTTAACCCTGGAGTTGTCCGCGGAGCTAGGATGTCAGGCTTTCGTGAAAGTGGCCCTAGAACTACTTCTCGTCAGACTGGTTAACATTTATTTATTTTTTTAGTCAGAATGATTTAATCAGTTGAGCTTGCAGACAGAGGCGTCGATCCATGTTTTGGATGGGGGGGGGGGGAAACAAAAGTGAAAAAAAATCAGAAATTTTCGCCAAATTGCAATACAGAATTTTGCGCGCGAAGCGCCGATAAATTGACAATTTTGTATGTTTAATAGCATTTTCATGCTAAGTTTAATGGTTTGTAGTGCTTTCCAATGCCTTTTCAACATATTCTTTCATTTAATGTTATTAATTTTTCAGGTTGTCAAAATTATTGGGGGGGGGGGGGGTCAAATCGATGTTTGCCCCCAACTATTTTCAATTGTGGTCACGACTGCCCCCTTGCCCCCCAGGATCGACGCCCCTGTTTGTGGATTCCTATCGCATGTCTAAAATTGACATTGGCTTATACATTGATACATAAAAAACTGCAAACTTAACCACCTTTACCAAAATATATTATTTTACCTAGAAATTGAATTTTGGGGGTATTATATTTACCGTTGGATTTTGAATCGATTAACAGCATAGCCTATACATGTATACAAAGAAAATTAATAGTCTTCGTTCAGACCCTTGTCTTGCATGGATGGTCCTCGTGTATGATATGTAAAATTTCTTTACAAAAATGTCTGCCATAATAAATTCTTCCTATACATGTATATGACTCACAGATTTTAGTATCAATTGACCAATACATGATTACTGAAATTATACTGCTGACACACAGGCTACACAACAGTTAGTGTTTGTGCATTATTCATATTCTATAGTCTAAGAGCTACATGTACATGGTGAAGTTGTGTTTTCGAGGTTCTGCTTAAAGAGGTCCTCTAACATTAAAATTGACTCATGTCGAACATACAGTAGTACATGCACCAGACAGCATGTTACTAGTAGTCCATTTATAGATATGCGCTATTCAATGCTTCCAATTCCACCAGAATACGTTTTCGCTCCTGCAGTTTCTGAAAGTAAATAGATTAAAAACATTCCTATACTATGACTCAAAAAGTGTAATGTACAACCTGTCGGCTCACTGGGAAAAGGGTTAACGCCCATGTATTGTCTATGGACGTTAACCACTTTTTGCAGTGAGCCGACGAACTTAAAGACACAGGCTAACATTGTGGAGCTTCAACTTAAAAAAAAATGTAAAACTTTGCTACTTGGGCTACATAGTAGTGTTTGAATGGACAAATAAACACCCCACAATACAAAAGTTTGGAAATACTATGCTGCCACTGGAAAGATATGAATGAATAAACAATTAGTACTCGGGCAGAGTACAAAATAGCCTAGATCTACACACAGCAAATCTATGGAGGGAAATGAGCAGGTGAATCCGGTCAACTTACGATTTTCACCTTTTTAAATCACTAAATAATCATTTTGAAATACATTTTTTTGTAGAGATTCATTTTTAGACCTTATCAAATACACTTGGAGCATGGAGGATTATGTAGCTCACTTTTTTTAAACTGTAAAAAAAAATAAAATGTACAACTTCCAATGATTTATCAAGAGCTGGATATTAAGTATGAATTATGTCTGTGTTTTCTATTATATAAATTATTTTTATTAATGTTATCATTAGTCGCTGACCTGATGATTGCATACCAAGAAGCTGTAATGTCTTCAGTTTCATCCATATGCACGTTTTCTCGTATCAAACGACTGTCTATGTTGCTATGGTGATACAGGGTGACCTTTTTCTATTTGAAAACCCACGTATTGTTTCGGTCGTTAAGACAATGTTTTCACCAATCTTTCACAAAGTATTATACTGTCACCCCACACATCAAAAAAACAACAACATCAAACCTACTAAAATTGTTAATAATGACAAATTGTGATATTTACATTATCGAAGAGCAGGTTTCAGTATGTACTATGGGAAATGTCGCCCTCATCGCCGACATTTTACATTTTAAGTAATTTCTCCAAAAATTGAAGAGTTTTAGAGCTGACAATTTTCAGGGCAAGATAGGAAAGCAGATATAAGTCTATCTAAAAACATTAAGCAAAAAAAAAATAATAAGAATAATTTTTACCATTTTCCAAAATTATAGTTCGGCTCTAAACTTTATTTCTTTTTCCTGGAAGAAACACCGAAAATATTTCAAAGAGAATATCAAGTGGCGGGTTGATTCTTTTATCTACAGTAGCTAATTTCCGCCAAAAGAAAAATATTCTTTTTTATTTAATTACGGCGTTACATCGCCGTAATTTGGGCGATATAACGCTGTAACGCCGCACCAGAACAAATAAAACTTTTTTTTTTTTTAGCGGAAATTGGCCACCGTACTTACCTCTTGCAGTGTAGTATGAAGACGTTGGTGTATCGCATCTTTGTCTTCAAATGTAGTCTCGCTCGATGCCATCATTATACGCGATCGATCACCCTCGGGCTGCGTGGTGGCCGTAAGCTATACATGGAAAATGATATATAAACTGTTTCAGCCTTATGTTCCCAGCAGAAGGGACTTAACAGTAAATTTTCTCTAATCTGAGAATCATTGCTTTATTTGATATTTGCACTCAAAGGGCAGAGATATGAATGAAAAAAAAAATGCCTCGCAAACCAAACTGGTTAAAAAATATACAATGGATACACCAGTTGGAGTGGATCTCCTGACTCGTAGGATTTATCTTGAAGTTGTTTACTTAAGCCAAATCAAGCATGAACATACAAGCATTTTTCTCTCGGGGCCTGATAGAATTACATGCCATAGAGGGCTACACAATAGATTTGGGCATACTTATGGAAGTTACTTTAGAATGAGTCAACATTTGGCTACAAATTTTTTACAGTAGAATCCTTGCACAGTGCCACAGTTTACTTGATTCTATGACAGATTGACAGTTTCACCCCAAGTTAAGGATCACCCCCAAACATGTCTTTAACAGACTAAAGGAAGAATCTAAAAAAATATCACACTACATTGATTTCATGTGAAAAAAGTCAATGGTTTTCGAGTTAAAAAATTACTGTTAAGGCCCTCCTGCCAGAAACTTGTGTGTTATCAATTCAGGAAACGTGAGGGAAATTGACAAATAATATCGAGCCACACAAGTGATTTTTGATCACCAGTCTATGTCGGGGACGTCGATCCATTGTTCGGATTTGGGGGGGGGGGTGGGATCAAAAGCAAGAAAATGTCACAAATTTTCAGCACGCTTCGCGCGCAAAATCACGATGTAGAGGTTTGAGCGAAAATTGAAAATTGTGTATGTGTAGTAGTATTTCATGTTAAGTTTGATGATTTTGTAGTGCATTGCACTGCTCTTTAAACGTGTCATTGCATTATGCCTATGAATTATTAATTTTTTTGAATCTAAACTCTTAAGTCATGTTGAAAATCTACTTCCAAGAAAACACGATAGAATTGTGTAGAACATGAATTTTTATTGAAAAATTAAAATATATCTATTTTCTGGGAAAAATGTTTTATAAAGTTTAGAGATGGGCCTTAATTCCATAATAACAGGGCTCAACCAATGTTAAGCAAGAAATGATTTCGACAACGGTAGAAATTTGTAGAAACATTTTTGCTATAACTGGTTAAGGCAAATGTCATACTAGTACTCTAGGCTGCACGCGTGCACACACACACACAACACAACAACACACACACACACACATCACACACACACACACACACACACTACACACTACACACACACACATCACACACACACACACACACACACACACACACACGACACAACACACCACAATGGCACACACACACACACAGAAACACACTACTTGTCTGCCAGTATACGGTAACTGGTAATAGTAGAAATCAATGACTAAAAATCACATTTTTTACAAACCTTGGGCACGAACACCAAACACAGAACGACGGTAGTGGCAATGATAGTAGCGCCCCCTACGAATGTGAAGACAAAGTTGATGTTACCAATGCTGAAGTAGATGTAAGCGAACGGAACGGTGATTATACTAGTCAAGCCCACAGTGTACACAGACAGTGCGATGTATTTACCTGAATGAAGATATTGTGAAGTGCAAATCAGACAAAGCATACCGTCAGGTATCTATTATGACTTTATCATAAGATTTAACGTCGATTAAAACACGACGAAACCTTTGATCGATCCTGGAGAAAGTATATCAAACTTGAGTTAACATTATTTTATTCCCTCCTTCTCAACAAATCTTCCATCAATATATATTTGTTCCTACGGGGCCTATACAAACTTCAATGAAGTTAAAACATGAATTAAAGATTTTGTTTTTTGTCAACCGTAAAATTGTTAGTACGACTTGCGTAACCCGGTGCATTAAAGGTTGTAAAGTCCTGTAAGAAAGATGTGCGAATACACAGTTGGAGTTGGGTTGTGACGTAATTTGTCACAATCATATCGCGTACAAGTTCACATTTGTGTATTTTTCCTGTAGCATTTTCTTTAGTAAGGCCCCCATTTCACAATATAGAGACCCTTGAAAGACCACTGAGAGACTGAAAGACCGGTGAAATTTGCTGTCTCTGTGGAATGGCTCCGTAAACCCATGAAAGACTACTAAAAGACCAAAATCAACTTTTCCAGCAAGATCCTCATAGGACCTTGAAGATAGCTGAAAGTTTACTGAGAGACTATTGAGAGATCATCTGGCGTAACGAGGCAGAGATCTATGAAAGATCAATCAAGATCTCTGAAAGACTGACCGAGAGCACTAAAAGATCTCTGAAAGGCTTATCGAGACTTGTTGTCTTGCTGAACTTACACTAGTCCTACAACGATCTTTCAATTGTCTTCAGCGGTTTTAAAGAGATCTTGTATATAATAAATGATCTTTCGGCAATCTCCATGCATGTCTTTCACGGGTTTCCATGGACTTTCACTGGTCTTTCCATGATCTTTCAATGATCTCTCAGCAGTCCTTAAGTGATCTCCGCCAAAAATTGAGAGACTGTCGAAAGATCATGGAAAGAAATTTGAAAGTGTATTGAGAGACCACTGAAAGACCGCTGAAAGACGGCTGAAAGACCATTGAAAGACCGCTGAAATACCGCTGAAAGACTGTTTTGAACCATTTCAAAAGATTTTGAGACCACGGAGACCACCAAGACCATTGAAAGATCAGGCAGGAATCGTGAACAACCTCGGAGATCATTGAAAGTTCATTGACCCTTGAAACCAACTTTCATGGGCTTTCAGCCGTCTTTCAGCCGTCTTGCTCTCTGGGGTTTAACGTACTTACTGTCGTTTATTTCTGATATGCGGACATTCCTCGTCGACCAGGCCAGAAATGTCCCGAAGAGGAGCAAGCTTCCCTTGTAGACGAGGAGAGCCGCGAGAAAGGGCAGCAGGCGTGTTGAAGAGCACACGTTTAATGTCGGGACAAGCATCACCTCTAACTCAGGAGCGCTGTCATCTACCTGTCCCCACCAAAATATATATAATGTAGTATGTCTTATTTATTTGAGAACTAAATGTTATATCAAAGAGTTACATAGTATGTGAGACAATGACATCTGATGAAAGTTACGTCAGTAAAAAGGGAAAATTGTTCAGTTTTTATTAAGAGCATGCAAACAAATAATACGTGTTATTTATTTATTTTCCACTCTTCCTTGAGGTGTTTCGTCTTGATAAAAGACGTAACACTGTTGATATGAAAAAGGAGAAGAACACATGCACACAGAGACACTTATCTTTACGATAATAATCTACCGTATCCCTGAAATACATTTGATGGTATGAAATTTTAACAAAATTTGTAAATTTGCAATGAACATGATTTTGAGATAATATAAATATTAGGGCAATTTCCATATAATAATCAACTTTTGTACTGCAATGGTTTCTTTCGCTGAGAATCTGTCCGACCCCATTTTTTCTCCATTTCTTTAATGCTTCACTTCCGACAAAACTGCTCAGAGCCATGAGTAAAATTTAAGAGCAATTATACCCTTTATAGAACAAAGAAAAAAAAATAATTTCAGGGAAGGTCCCATTATATAGGGGGTCGGACGTACATATTTTATGGAATTGCCCATTATAAAACAATGTCGACGTTTTCTTAAGAAAACTAGTGATTTAGATTTCATTTAAAGACCTCGATTTAAAAAGCGTAAAATCCACTCTGTTAACAATGGAGAACAATAAATATCATACCCGAGTTTTAACATATGCCTATTGTAATGAAAGAAGAATCTACAGTGTTTGGTATTTACATAATAATGTTTTGAGAATTGGATACACATTTTGTCAAATGCACTACGTAAATAATTACTTGTCATACACGTTTTGTATCATGCAATTATCAGACCGTCCGTTTTTAAGATACGGTGAGAAATATGTTAATTTTACAGGACGTGTCTGCATGCTCCTGTTGAAATTCTGGTGGCCTTTCTGGAAATATACCAAAACAGCCACAAACTTCTGCTTAAATCACTTATTTATTCCCAAAATAGATGTCATGCCCACATCTATTTTGTTGGGCCTATTTTAAATGTTTTATATATAAATGATCTTCCAAATGTGTCTAATATCTTAAAATGTATTATATTTGCTGACGACACGAGTATTTACTTTTCTCACAATGACATTACGTCCGTACAAATATTTTCAATAATGAACTGCAGTTACTTACTAAATGGCTTAATCTGAATAAATTATTGATAAATGTCAACAAAACAAATTTCATGGTTTTCACGAAGAAAAGGTGCAATATTGACGATATGTCTATTAGTATGTGTAACTCTGAAATAAAACAAGTTTCTTCTTTGAAATTTCTTGGCATATTTGTTGATAACAAACTGAGTTGGACAAGTCATATTAATTATATTTGCAATAAATTGTCAAAAAACATTGGTGTAATGTTTAAGTTAAAATGTCTCCCGAAAACTGTTTTACGTTTAATATATAATGCAATTATCCTCCCTTATTTATGTTACGGCATTACTGCCTGGGGCAACGCTTGCCAATCTCATATTCAACGAATTATAATATTACAGAAACGTGCAATAAGAATTGTTGCTCATGCCTCATTTCTTGCCCATTCCCGACCTTTATTTTCGTCATTAAAAATAATGCACTTTACTGATATGTATAAGTTCCAAGTTGGTATTTTTATGTTTCTCTGTCAACATCGCGTACTTCCAAAATCCCTTTTACAGTTGTTCTTTCTAAATAATCATTTCCACAATCATAGCACAAGATCTGCCAACGATTTCCGTATTCCTTTATCCCATACAACCTTTTTTCAAAGAACAATAATTTATACTGGTCCTCACCTCTGGAATTCTTTACCACGTGCAATACGTGACTCAAAGTCTTTGAATATTTTTAAATCAACGTACAAAAAATATCTCCTCAACGCAGTGTAATGTTTCTTCTTTATCTTTCATAATCCTTTTTTTCTTTGTAACAGAGACATCCTTACTGTTTACTTTGTATCTGTGTATGTATATCTGTCCACGTTTATTGTTTATGTTGTAATGTATGTCTATGCTATAGGTGTAAATTAACGTAATTATCAGCCGTTTATAAGGCTTTGATTCCTTTCTGGCTGTTTCCTTCCACTGCAATCATTTGTTTGTTGTTATTGTTAATGTAATTATGTGCTTTTTTAAACCTGATATTTGACACTTTGTATTGTATAATTTTGTTTTTATTGCTTTGGTGAAATAAAGAAACTTGAAACTTGATTTTTTTAATGCGGTATACTAGATTTCTCTGTAAAACCGTAACACTATGTAGGTATATAACATTGACTCTGAGTAGGGCTATCCAACCGTGTTCTCTACATTTTTTATAATTATTTGTAATTTTTGCTCTTTTTATTTTGACGGAAAATAAAAACCGTATCATATATACATGTATATATATATATGAGATAATTGTAATTTTACTTTGATGAAAATTCGTAATAAAAACACTTATAAAACAAACCAAATGTTATTATAATTCATATAAATGATAGTGTCTTTCGCTCTTCAAGTAGAAATAACATACTTAGAGTAATATCTCGAATTTTTGTAACGTTGGATTTAGAACAAAGTTTCTCCGAGTAGTGAGTATGGTCAATGTACCTTTGAAAATGCATTGGTAGTGTCCAGGGGCGAACTGTATAAGCAGCAAGGATCATAATTCTTTGTCATGGAAAAAAAATGGCGTTATTTTGGGGAGAATATACTTACCACGGCTTCAAATTGATCGATATGAATGACCATTGGGTCATAGGTCATCCAAAACACAAAGAAGATGAGATCAATGGTGATGAAAACTGAGATGATTAAAAGAAGACGAGCATCCGTAAGTCCACGCTAAAGACAAAATAAAGAAGAGAAACACGCACTTACTAAAATCGGTCATTCCCACTTAAGCCGCATTTGTCAACGAGGGCGCTATCAAATTACGGCACTTATTTCACCCAGAGAAGGGATCTGATTTCATCAAGAACCTTAAATAGAGACAGAGTTGCGACACAAATGTGGTATCTTTGGCGGCAAAATGTCGTTCATATTCCTCCTTTTCAGAACAGCAGGTGGTCATCGGAATTGAATATACATGTAAAATGTTTGCATGATAAATATACGTAGTGTTACATTATTTGTGTTAAAAAATGGGATTTAAATCACTGGTTGTCCATATAAAGGCACTCTAGTTTCACCCACAGCTAAAGTTTTTTGCCAACTATTGCGCCTGTTATCGAATGATAAAAGAATGATTCTTTCCACTGTGTTATATACATCCCGTAACTTTCTATTTTCGTTTCATGATGTAGGAACTGAGCTAGTCAACTCTTTTTCTAGATACGGCTCTAGTTTAACTGTAAAAAGAAAGATTTGACAAAAAATTGTGTTGGTGGAAAATTTTGGCGGGCCAAAAAGATCGCGGCGATAATTTTTTTTTCACGGCCAAATAGCAGCCAAAAAGTTGCTCACTGAAATCTTTGGGGGCGAAATTTTTGAAAATCACTCAAATCCTCGTAATTTTCATGACTTCGAAAACAATAGCGCTGCCGTCCCTGGCCTCCCCTGTACCACCCCTGTACGAAACATGCATAATTGGAACCCAATGGAACCAAATTGACCAAAATCCCTTTACATGCAGCTCTGCTTCTGTCTTAAGTTCAGTTAAGTTTTGGACAGATGGTGTCAAACAGACGGTTCGTGGAAACCTGAAAGTAAATGAACTTACCAATACTTTTTTGACCTTCATCGCACTGGTGTAGATTCGGTGGATACGATAAGTTTTCATGAAGAGTGCGCCAAATGACATAGACAAACCAACGCACGTGACGATTAGGGTGCACTTCAAAGATAAATGAACCGAAAAGAGGGGAAACAGGGGATAAGAAACACCGGAACTCTCAAATACCAGTTACTGTGAAGTGTTTACGATTTTTTTTCATTATTTTCTGGAGAAGTAATTATGGTGTAGCTTACACGATATTGCATTTAAATCATAATTCGTTTAGAAATCATCTAGCGCACGTAATTGAAATACAGGTTTGACATATTTGCTTATTCTTTTCCTCCTTTTTCTTCTTCTTCGTCTCCTACTACTTCTTTCTCTTCTTCTTCTTCTTCTTCTTCTTCTTCTTCTTCTTCCTCTTCCTATTCTTCTTCTTCTTCTCCTTTGTCTTCTTCTCCTCCTTCTCCTTCTCCTTCTTCTTCTTCTTCTTCTTCTTCTCCTCCTCCTCCTTCTTCTTCCTCCTCTTCTTTCTCTTCTTCATATTCTTCCTTCTTCTCTCCTTGCTCTTCTTTGTCTTTTCCTTTTCTTCCTCTCCTACCTCTTCTTTCTCTTCTTCCTCTTCTTCGCTGTTCTTGTTCCTATTCTTGCTGTTGTTGTGTTTGTTTCATGTGGCGTTTGTGGTTCTCCTTTCGTTATAGATACTCTTCAAAAAAGAACAAACATAAATTCTGACAGACAATACAAAGGAAAATGGGGTAATATTTTTTGTAACCGCGTAGTGGCCCATGAATTGTTTTGGATTGATTCTACCCACCTGGCATTCTAAGTTAATAAGTGCTGGGTTGTCCGCACCTCTTAGTTCGAGAGTTTCACCCAGAAGATATGTCGAACTGTACATCAGAATTCCACCGACTGCTATCACGTTGTTTAATATAGGACTCGAAATCTTAATTGCTCTGTAAAAGTTAACGTGGAATATTTATTTTGTGACAAGGTAAAAGAGAAACAAATAGACACTATTAGTCAGTGTTGTGAGATCGAAGTTTCGGTCTCAAGACCAAATTTTGGCGGTCTCGGTCTCGGAAACACAGATCTCAGTCACTAAACTCAAAGTCTGGGTGTCGGAGGTGCAAGTCTTGGTCTCGACATTCAAGTTCTCGGTCTCGGAACAAATGGTCAAGGTCTTTGCAGTGTTGCAATCTCAAGGTTTGATTTATAAGGTCAAGATTTATAAAGAACATTTAATTATAATGAAACGCTCGTTAGATCTGTCGAGAAACCGTATAGACATATACCAATTTTAACACTGTTTCTCTCTCTGTGACTTGAGACTTCTGCTCTTACAAGAAGGTATTTTTATTTCGTTATGTTTATTTCATTCATTTTTTAACCTTGCCTTCAGGTATTATGAACCGTCTGTTTGACATCATCTGTCCAAACCTTAATCAAACTTAAGACAGGAGCAGAGCCGCATATAAAAAGAGTTTGGTCAATTTGGTTCCATTAGGTTCGAATTATGCATGTTTCGAACAGGGAGAGGGCGACACATGGGAGTCAGGGGGCGGCAGCCCTATTGTTTTCGAAGTTACGAAAATTACAAGAATTTTAGTGTTTTTCGAAAATTTCGCCCCCAAGAATTTCACTAAGTAACTTTTCGGCTGTTATTTGGCCGTGAAAAACAACATAAGTGTGTTTTGAACGTGGACCCTCTGTATGTATGTGCCTAATGTAAGACTTGTCCTGAAAAATAGACTCATCAATGCCATGTATTACTACTGTATTAGACCAAAATTGACAGATTCAAAATTCTCTTATTGGTCGAGGTACTATATTATAGGTTTTCCGGCCATTTTCGTCAACTTTTAAAACAAATTGTCGACTTTCAGTTCAGTTTCGTCTTGCGGAGAGAGGAACGTGTAAATGCTATTTTTGTTTAGTCATTTGCCTTTTAAAAGGCTTATGCTGTTTAAGTGAATATTTTCTTGTCACTCGGGATCAGTAGTAAAAAAAGTGATGTGGGTCACTATCGTATACAGAACCTTGATAAAGACTCCATTTGGACTGTAGGGCATTGACCAAATAACGCTCTAGAAAAAAAAGTTCCGTAGTCTCCAGATTGTTATTGAAAAAAAGCATTACAAATTGAATAAGATGAAGTTGCTGATGAGAAAAAGCCTTTGTTCTCCAAATTTTACATGTGCATTATGAGATATCGACTAATTAGTGAGGTAAATTCCTCAGTCCTATTCATAGAACGAATAACCGTCAATAGCGATTCACAGACACGAACAGATTACTCCCTAGATTGCTCTTTTCACCTAATAATATTTATGAATGCCTGTGGTGAAATGTACTAGAAAATGTATTCTTTTGGAAGAATCTAACCAAAGCCATTCACGCAGTTCTCCATTATTCATAGAATGGATAGAAATGCATCACCAAAATTCCTATTCGGTTTTAAAACATCTGCGGTTTCCGAAAGCATTGTGAATGCATAGGTTGTCAAGCACTCCCAAGTTTGCGAACGAGGATACTTTTGCACACGGTGAAAGTCCCCGGTAGTTTAGACACTGCTAAAACGTACTAATTTGCTCCAAAACGCGCACATGGTATTAGGATAACAAACCCTATTTACGGGTTTAGTAATATTTAAATAATCCTCATTAGGGATTTGTAAAATACCACTGATGGAACTACGGAAAATCACGATAAATGGCCTTGCCCTACAGTCCAATTTATCCGAGTGTGCACTGGGGCCTGTTTCATGAAGCTATTCGTTAAGTTACACATGACTTCACGAATGACTTGGAGATGGCAAGCCAAATGTGATTCTCAAACTATTGGAATCACATCTGCTAATTTTCAAATATGCAAACACAGATTAACATTCTTACTCTTATGAACCATTTAACAAGCATTTTCATGCAAATTTATTTTAGGACAAGTGACATGAACACTTTTTGGCGTTTTACTTGGCACTTCTGTATTCTAGTTGTTCGTAAAGTCCCAACTTTACGAACAGCTTCATGGAACAAGCCCCTGGTGTACCTACCTTTCATTTCTCAAGATGATATTAGCCAGAAGAAATGCAACGGCGAGAATAATGCCAAGCGAGGCTGCCGTGAAGATTACGATACGATTAATACGACCGATTTTTATCGGTATCGGTTTGATAGTAGGCCCGTCTACAGGCGCATTGTCACCTGAAAAGAAATGAGATAGTGTTTCGATTAATGGAGTCCCATTTAGTCAAATATAATGTATGCGAGTGGTTTTATTAGTCATGTCATTAGTTATTAGTTACAGGCAAAGATATAGATCCTACGTTACACTATAATCATCCACGTGGGGTAAAACTATTCTAGAATCAAGTATACAAGGATTCTTTTGTGGACATTGTGTAGTTAAAGTTGACTCAGTTTAAAAGAACTATCGTCGGTATGCCTTGTGACAAACAAATTTGTGGTGTAGCTTTCTATGGGATTCATTTCTCTGGGGGCACGAGAGAAATTCAGAATTGATATGATCATGCTCGATTCTCCATTAGGTAAACAAATTCAAGACAAATCATTCCAGCCAAGAGATACATTCCAGCTGTTGTATAGACTGGTATATCTTACAACCGGTAAAGTTCTAGAGGCATTTTTATTTCTCCCAATCATGCCACTGTATTTAAAAAAAATTGGAGTGTGTAGAAAGTGTTGTTGATCGTAATGGTATACGATATAAGAGGTGAAAACAGGTTTGAAAAAGATTAAGAGAAAAAAGGAGAAAGGAAACAGAAAGATGGAAAGAAGAAGGGAACAAGAAAGAAAGATAGCGAGACAGACAGAAAGAAAGAAGGAAGCAAGCACAGAAAAAAAGAATGAACTAAGCAGTAGATGTTTACAATAGATAAAAGTAATAAGGAAATAGTTCCTCTATTGTGAAAAGGTAATCTTAAAGCGATAGTTTTCTTTTCCTTAGTTTGTATCTTATAAACTTACCAGCCCACAGGAAATCTTGCTTCCATCGAATGGTGTCCGTTAAACGATCAAAGACAAAGATCTGCTGGACCTGATGATCTGTCGAGAGTAAAAAACATGTCAGAATGGTCCTCATTAAGTCTTTACACGCTGAAATTATTCTGAGGGGATGATAATGATAATTGTTCTATACATATTTTCTTTGAATTTTGTTTTCCTTATTGCTGTATACTTGGAAACGGTAATTTTGCTATGGTAAGTTAAGCAAACTGGCGTTCAGTTTCAATAGGATGCGCGCAGAAATTTAAACAACAAGGGAAGGGTTACACCCCGTCTTTGCATGAGTATTATCACTCAATTATAAGAGTTACTTTGTTTGCAGATCGTAGTGCGTCTACGCAAGGGCCGCAAACTATAGTACATAGTAAATACAGTTAACGACCTTTACATAGGAACAACGACAAGATTTATCGATTATCTTAACACACATCTTACCTTGTAGTTGTTGAATAACCGCATTACTCTGTCGGCTGCCAAGTAAGTCAAATGAAACAGGACCCTGTTCGGGATTTGATACTAAAAAGAGTCATCGATTGGTTGTTTCAGTCATCACGGAAATATGAATATCACAGCTTTTTACTTTTTTATATTTCAAGTAACATAAAAGTAACATCAAGTAAAATATTGAAACATAATTACCAAATGATTGGATAGATAGATAGATAGATAGATAGATAGATAGATAGATAGATAGATACGTAGATATAGTTGCGTGTAGATAGGTAGCTATCTAGCTAGGTAGGTAGGTATAGGTAGGTAGGTGAGTAGGTGTATGTAGGTAGGAAGGAAGGTAAACATGTAATTTAAAGAGACTGATTATGATATGCCATACGTGACTATGCGTAAGAAAAATAATGTATAAGTTTGATATTCAATTCATCATAATTTAATTATTTTAACATACACATAACTATGTAGTAAACGATATTCTACAAGAATAATAGCGAAAATGTGTTAAAGCTCAGTGACATGATTGGGAAAAATAAAAAAATGCCTTTAGAACCAAACTGTTTGAAAGATAAACCAAATGTACACCAGCTAGAGTGGATCTACTGGCTGGAAGGATTTGTCTCGAGTTTGTTTGCCTAAGGAAAATCAAGCATGAACAGGCCAGCAGTTTAATTTCATCGGGGCTCGATAGATTTAATCCCCATAGAAGGCTACACTACAAATTTGTCTGTTACAAGGCATACTGTTTGCTACCTGTTTGCTACTTGTCGTAGGTAATCGCACGAATACCAATCGCTAATCGCACCACTAGTTGCACGATCACCTGAGACAAGTCGCAGACAGTCTTTCGATCACTTTGCGGCAAGTGGTGGGCAAATGTGCGATTACCTTACGGCTAGTGGTACACAAACGCGCGATTAGCTGCGACTAGTGGCAGGTATTCGTGCGATCAAGCTGCGATGAATGGTAGCTAATCGTAGGTTACTTCTGCTCATCGTACGAACGTCGTGCATTCACTGGTTTCAAACGATGCTACGGTTGGCATTTCGATATGCAAAATTATGCGTTTGTGAAAAGAAGGTGTGAATGGAATGCTTTTTAACAACCTCAAACAAAGGAAAATATTATTTTACGTTCATTATTCACGTTGGCTATATAAATCAGTGTTCCCGTTCTGACATGCACCACTAATGTTCATAGAGACCACATGTACTCGTACAATTACATGTACAGTCATAATTCAGACATGCCTCCAATAGTCTAGGCGATGCGTGCAAAATATGGCTAAAATTGTTCAGTTAATGATAAAAGCATGAAATTGGCACAAACTATATTTGGGCCTATAGCTGATTATTTTCAAAGGTGGAGCAACGGATACGCATGTTTTCCTAACAACGGTTGCTAAAGAACTTATTGACCATAGCAACGAGCCATTTAAGCATATTTCATCCATTTCGAAAGGATGATGCTATATGTTTTAGCATCAAAACTACTCTAAAAATATGATTTGAAGCCACCACTGTAAAGTGTCAAACAGAAAAAAAAAGTATTTGTTTGTTGCTAGGCAACGGATATACCATAAAAGTATATCTTAATTGTTTAAAAAAAAAAAAAAAAAAAAAAAAAAAAAAAAAAAAAAAAAAAAAAAAAAAAAAAAAAAAAAAAATAAAAAAAAAAAAAAAAAAAAAAAAAAAAAAAAAAAAAAAAAAAAAAAAAAAAAAAAAAAAAAAAAAAAAAAAAAAAAAAAAAAAAAAAAAAAAAAAAAAAAAAAAAAAAAAAAAAAAAAAAAAAAAAAAAAAAAAAAAAAAAAAAAAAAAAAAAAATTAAAAAAAAAAAAAAAAAAAAAAAAAAAAAAAAAAAAAAAAAAAAAAAAAATAAAAAAAAAAAAAAAAAAGAAAAAAAAAAGAAAAAAAAAAAAAAAATAAAAAAAAAAAAAAAAAAAAAAAAAACAAAATTATTGTAAAAATGTTTCAACCTAACAATTGCAGCAGAGATGTATTCGGGTATATTATAATTTGTACAGATTGTCATCGATCGATGTTAATTGACAAATAACGCAATTTATTTAATTGCTTAGTGACCTTTTTACCATAGCAGCAAGCTGTGTACATGATGAGAACAATCCCGGCATATGGGATCCATTAAATTCAAACAATTTTCTTATGAAAAGAATGCATATCTTCTGGAAAGAGTGAATGCTATGGTGTTTTATATACCATACATCAAATTAAGCAATTTGTTGGGCAATACATTTATGAAAACAACCAGCTGTTTTTGGTCTCAACAATAAATATTCTCACCATAAACAGTCTTAAGTCTTTAGTTTCAGGCATTGTAACAATCTCCTGTGCATGTGCAATAAACAGTGCATTTGAAGTGCACTCATACACATTTGCTTTCTCTACACCTGCTCCTACATGGCACTCCAGCAGCTCTGGGCAGGATATATTGTCCACAGGGGCCTCCACTGTTTTAGGCAAGTCTATCTCCACACAGAAGAGGAGGGCAGCTGGCAGCATGACGTAGTAGCAGGTCCCCAATTGTGCCCACCTTGCAATGCTACCCTCCTGATAATGTTGCTGTAAGGCAGCCTTGATGGGAGGAAAAGCCGACATCCGACGTCCTTTTCGTGTGAATACAAGCTTTCTAACAGAGGAGGATGGTGAAGTATACTAGAAAAGCCTCAGTCTTTTCAAATACTTGTTTTGGTGTACTGTGCAGCTCATAAAAGGCTCCAGGGAGTTCGTCATGTGTCTAGCTCCCACACTTCCCATGCTGTCTTCTTTCCAACTTAGGCAAATAGGACATGGTGTCCCAGAGCGTGAAAACATGGGATACTGAGATTACCGATGATTTTTGTGGACCAAGTGAGACACTATCTTATGAGCTGGGATGTAGTGAAAGTTCTTGGCCCTTCCGAAAGCACGCTAGAAGTGCAGACGTTCTAGCTGCTGTTCTGGTGTCACTGCTGGCACAACTTTATCACAATCTATGGTCTGATCAAAGATCTTGTGAAAGCCCTGTCTGACGGCATCAACATGTACCATGATCTTGGAATCTCCTTCTTCATGATTGCAGGGAGTAATGCTGGATGTGTCTTGTGCAGGTAAACATAGTACACTGGCACCATCATTAACAACAGGAGGTTTTCTACTGATGCACTTTATAACACTAATGCATCATTAAGAAGTTTGAGCAATTCCATCTTGTTGCCATTCAAGCGAAAGGAAAACTGTTGCGAGATCTTTGGCACCGGACTGGACTCCTCAACATGGCTACGTTGGCTAGGTCCCATATGCTTATTCTCTGGTCTGTGCCTTTAGACGGCTGTCAAGTGTTGATACCAGAAACTATATACTCGCTGAGTCTTGTGTTGCCTTTTATGATGTGTGGGACAAACACATCAGCAGCACAGTTGCCAAATATCTTTCAATGACCAGTTCTAAGAACGTTCACGACAACACCATCCATGATGATCACATCCGTCTCTGGCCTTGAATCACATGAGGACTTGACATGTTGTTCAAGACACCCCATGAGATCCAACTTATTCTCTCCATAGAAAGAAAGAGTGGTGGAAATGGATGATTTCATGGCTGAAGAAATTGTCTTTTCCTCATCTCTTGTTTGGCATGCAACATACCGTCTTGCAAAAAAGGGGATTCACTTTTGAGAAGTTTGGCCCATGTCTCTGCTTTCTTTGAATCATGTGCTTGTTCGTTGAGCAGTACGACTTTGTTCCTAGTGATGGTTGGTATTATTGGTTTGATGTTGGCGCGGAGTCATACTCTTCTTGATTGTATTGTGGTGAGCTACATGTAGCCACTCAGCTCGTCTCCATGATTTCCAAATTCAAAAGGAGTGCATTCAATACCCACAACCGAGTTTTATGTCATCCTTTTGTAATCACCCCATCTTTCTTCCCAATATCATTTCCATCTTTCTTAATGGCTGATGTAATGACTGAGACTCTTTTCTTTTACTTGGATCTTTCCATTCTTTTTAGTTTGATATGGTTGTGTGTAATATGTTGTGGCTCTCAAATCTCAGTTTCTCCGACATTATCTTACAAACTGAGCTACATTCCTGGCGTGTATAAAACCCTTTACAATAGTAACGCAATATGTAATGAAATACGTTACAATGTTAAGTACAATTTGTCTGCAAACATCAAATTTGCATGGTTGCCAAGAAAAATATTTTGCCTAGCAACTGTTTCTATGATATGTACATTACGATTGCTCCAGAGTGGTGTTGGTATAAAGAGTGAAGCTGCAGATATTGAAATAGGGGCCTACATTAAAATTGTTCGGTAAAATTGGTCTGCAGGTATCTTGCATGTTGGTTGCTATGGAAAATATGTTACTTAGCAACCGTTGCTAAGCTATGCACAGTTTGCGTTGGCTCCACCTCTGAAAATGTTTAGAATGATGTGAAGTACATGTGTGCCAATTTTCATGCTTTTATCATCATCCGAGCAATTTTCGCACCGATCGCCGGACCTACAACGAAAGCTCAGGAAGAGGGCTAATGCTGTAGCTGGAGGAAATAGAAGGAAGCCTCCGTCGAAGATGCACAAATGGTTGAGTTCATTCCGGACTTGATCCCGAGAATGACATTCACTAATTAAACAGCAACAACAAATATTAACCGAAAAAATGCATTAATCACATTCCAGGTATTCGCAAGTCAGGATCATACTCCCGGGGGGGGGGGGCAGGCAAATATAATGGCTGTACACATGCGTGACCAAATTATTTCCAGACACCCCCTAAACAAGTTTTTCTCTGTGTGCAAATAACCCCCTAAACAAGTTTTCGCGCGGCTTCATTTACACATTTTGGCCCTAAACAAGTTGTTGCCAGAATATTGACCCCTAAACAAGTTTTGTCTACTTGCTAACAATTAAGCCTTAAATAAACAAAAGCTTGGGAAAAACATACCCTAAACACGTTTGGCGTCTTAAAAAAAAAGCTTTGAAGAAAGAAACATACCCTAAATACGTTTGACCAGTCTTTTCAAAACCACCATTTTTTTGAAAAAATCTGTGTTTTTGATACCCTTAACGAGTACCACGCGCGGCCCGCGGTTAAAACTGAAAAACACCCCTTTAAACGCGTTTTTTTGGTCACGCATGTGTACAACAATAAATTTGACTGCCCCCCCCCCCCGGGATCATACTATATGTACGATGAGCTACCATTTGACGTGCGTCTACCCGTGATCAGTTTACCACTTCTCGTATCTATGCAAATTCGCTTCTTGGAAGTGCGATTAGTAGCACGATCATCGTACGGTGATGGCACGATGCCTGCACGATCACTGGCGATTGCTTGCCACCTCTTTGCGATCAAATTGATTCGTAGCCAGGTTTTTCAAACCGGTTTTGAAAACCTATTTCGATCGTACCATCACCTGCGATCACAAGTGATTTCCATGGTTGTCGTACGATTAAATCGCACGCATCTAGCTGCAAACACTGGCATCACCTGCCAAACTCGTCGTAACTTCAATCGCAGGTAGTCGCAACTGCTAGTGTGACCAAGGCCTAAAGGATAACCGCAAAAGTGCTAACCTTTTATTCAAGATTAACCTCTCTGATAGCTGCAGAGGAATTTTGATGTAATTACTTTGATTTTTAATTGTAAATTGATTTTGATATGTTTTACATTTCAAACTGTCACCAAAATTGATCAGTTATCACTTGGAATTGTATTTCGCACTCAGTCTTGAATCAATTCATATGTTCAACGAAAGGATATTTATAGCAGCATTATCTCCTCTGATTTGTACCTCACTTCTACTTACCGTTAATCCAACAAAGTTGACTCTCTTAGCCTGTGCCAAGAAGATATCGGCCATTGTATTATCTTGATAAGAGAAATGGCGTAATGATTTGTCTGGAAACTGCTCTTGAAGTGTTTCTATTGAAGCATTCAGTGCTAATGCGATTGTTATTATCTGCAATGAAAAAAAAAACAATGAAGAGATTATTCAAGATGCAACCTTTTATCCATTTTAAACATTACAAGTACATCTAATCCCACACCAACATCTATCCCCGACTCTTCCTCACTAATACACACTACGCAAGTTTGCTACTAATGTTTGTCGCATTTTTTGGTTAGCTTAGTATCCATTGAACATCTGTTTTTGTTTGCTTTACTTTCATGTCTTATTTTGCTTTATTTTAGTTAAATTTTCTTCATTTACCTCACTCATATAATTTATTGCATTTTTGATACATTCTGTATCTGCAAACCTGTTCAAAAGGCGTATATAATGGAACTAATTACATAACTTTGTTTATGCAGGGGGGAATTCACATTTACACTTCCCACTATTTACATGTAACAATGACAATAATTTATGACACGCGTTTTTTTCCGCGCGAGAGTACAATTATTTCGTCTTCGATGTTTCCAGCCCCTCCCCCCGGGGGGGGGGGTTAGGGGGTTTTCAAAATAGACCATGAACAAGTCATTATCTGTCGATCTCAGAATACCCTAAACAAGTACTCAAGTCTGAATGGATACCCTTTTAAAGTCAACCTTCTTTAGAATACCCTAAATAAGACTAGTGTTCAAGTCTGAAAAGATACTCTTTTCAAATCAACCTTGTGTTAAAAGTATACCCCTTTTTCCTGATTTCGGCGATTTTGATACCCTTATCACTGTACGCGCGTACACCGCCAGACCGTGAAAAACAACTCCTTTTACACGGTTTTTTTTTTTTTTTTTTTTACTACGCGCATGGTGTACACGTTGTAATGACAGTGGCCCCCGGGAGCCCCCCAACTCGTTATATGAAATCGCCGCCACTGTCACCCACTGTAGTTCTATATATCCCCGACCCCCTGCAACATTTTACTACAAGACCATTATGAACCTTGCAATGACTTGTCAAAAGAAAACGAATTGCAAATATTTTAATATTCATTATGTATTCAATGTCTAAACATTTCCTCTCTGAAACCTTAGTGGTGAACCTCTTATCATTCACATGTCATATGAATACACTAGGTGAATTGGAATGTTAGAATACTTTTAGAACCTTAAGTTATTTGGTTACTCAAGACGATAAAACAATGACATGAAAAAACAACAATCTTCATAACATCTCAAATACCGAATGAAACCAATTAACAATAAACTCTGACAAAAATTAAATGATTATTATTCTTCTCTTATTTAATGGTAGCAAGACCTCTGTGTCATGGACGATTTTGCAGATGAATAACACAAATTGTCACAACATTGTGTTTCATCGAACTGCAAGAATTACATATTTTCTAATTAATCAAAGCAATCAAAATAAAATGAAGGAATTAGACATTTCAAATTTTCACTTCAATATGAGGGATAAAAGGGAAAGCTTTAATTTTAAATTTAAAATATTAAAGAAATATTTCACGATTTCCTATATTTTAGACAAGCTATATGGACAATACTTACCTGATCGTATCCATAAGAATCACACGCCCCGCTTGTAAGAAGCTGGTTTTGAAGAAGTTTAAAAAATTCCTGTTGCTCTGCGTTAGGGTACTGCAGAAAATTTAATTTGTTGAATTAATAATCGTTCTGGGATATTTGTAATTTATAGGCCTATTCGACCAGTTTATTGAATCTAAGGAAATGTTGTAATAGAACCATAATGCTGCTTAAAGTGATAGGCTAACATTGTGGAGCTTCAATTTAAAAAATTGTCAAACTTTGATATCTGAGCAACATAGTAGTGTTCAAATGGACAAATAAACACCCTAGAATAAAAAAGTTTGTAAAGTTACACAGCCAATGGCAAGTTATGCATGAATAAACAATTAAAACTCGGGGCGAGTTTTAATTGCCTAGGTGTACACACAGTAAGTCTATGGGAGGAAATGGGCAAGTGAATCTGGTCAACTTACGATTTTCACTTTTTTTTAAAGCACTAAATAATCATTTTGAAATACAATTTTTTTCAGGGCTTCATTTTTAGACCTCATCAAAGACACTGGTAGTACAGGGAATCATATGGCTCAGATTTTTTTAACTGTGGTAAATGTTAGCCAATACCTTTAATTTCTCAGTTTGAATAATTTGTACCATACCTTGAAAATTGCGAAACAATCCATTTCCCCGTAATTATTTTTATCCATAATTCGTTAGTTTTTCGAGTATTTTAAATGATCTTGAAATATTTGGTTTTAGGGGCGTCGATCCGTGTTTCGGATAGGGGGGGGGGGGGTGGCAAAAGTGAAAAAAAAATCAAAAAATTTCGGCGCGCTCTTTTTTCGTATAGTTGATGGTATTTTTATGCTAAGTTTAATGGTTTTATTGTGCTTTCCAATGCTTTTTAAACATATCCTTGTATTGCATATTATGATTTTTTTTCACGTTGTAAAATTATGGGGGGGGGGGCAAAAGATATGTTCTTGGCCCCTATTAATTTCACTTGGTGGATCGCCCTGCCCCCCCCCAGGATCTGGAGCCTCCACTGTTTGGTTTAGTCTTTCAGACTGTGATAGAAGAGGAAGATGTCGCTCGCTCAAATTAAAATTGTAGCAGAATTAAAATATTGAATCTAATTTGTGTGTAGCTCCAAAGGGTTGCAAACTGCTGGACTTCCTGTGGGTACTGTACAGATAAACTCATATATTTTAGGTTAAAATCCAGAATTGGTCAATAAAAGTCATCCATTCAACCATTGTCAGCACTCAACAACACGGAAATATCTGATATTCCATTTAACACTATTAAAACGTATCCGACTACGTTTAAAAAATAATGTATTTTTTACATTAAAGTTTTACAGCATTTTATACAAGTTGCTGTGTTGTCTTCTTTTTGGAAACACACATGAATTTATAATGTCTTAAAATTATTTAAGTTTGATCAAAAACCAAACTGGCTGTCTAATCGTAACGTTATGTGCACCTAAAGGGGGACATCCCGATAGTCCGCGGGTCCGATAGTCCGCGGGTCCGATAGTCCGCGGGTCCATTAGTCCGCGGGTCCGTTAGTCCGCGGGTCCGATAGTCCGCGGGTCCGATAGTCCGCGGACTATCGGACTTTAGGGTTAGGGTTAGGGT
>JZLH01S0135321.1:3084-16297 GCA_001188425.1 Eucidaris tribuloides
GGCTTATTAACTGTCCCTATTCAAAGTCATTTTATTGTACATGTAGATTGAATTTGTGTATAAAACCCATTGTGCCTACAGCTGGAGCAAAATATGTTCTCAGAGCGTGCAAAAACATTATCAGCATGATCACACCTTTAGAATATAATTTTACAATAATATTTGCAGAAATAAATTGAGAAAACAAAAAGTACAGTAAAAAAAATAAGGCAGCATTGAAATACAGTAATGGTCAATGAAAGTGTATGGTGTTTAAAGGCAAGGTTCACCCTGACATCAAGTTGGTTTTGATAAAAGCAGAACAATGAGAGAAACATATCGATGAAAGTTTGGCGAAAATCCACCAAAGAATAACAGAGTTATGGCGTTTCAAAGTTTTAAATTTATGACGTCACATGCGAGCAGCTCCATATATGCCATGTGATGTAAATTCCATAAAACTCCCCATTTCTCAGAAATTTAAAAATGATTCTACCTTTGCATTCAATGTATTATCAGAAACATTATTTCACACATGCTTATATGAAAAAAACCCATTCAATTATCATGAACCATTAAGAAATGACAATTTATGGAATTTATATCACATGACATATGGAGAGCTGCTCGCATGTGACGTCATAAATCTAAAACTTTGAAACGTCATAACTCTGTTATTCTTTGGTGGATTTTTGCCAAACTTTCATCAATATGTTTCTCTCATTGTTCTGCTTTTATCAAAACCAACTTGATGTCAAGGTGAACCATGCCTTTAAGAGAAAGGAAAGTCTGAAGATACTTGCAGACTACTATTATTGATAACACACTTTGAGACAGTGATTTTACGTTTACTAGTAAAACAAAATGGTAAATCCGATTTGGTTCTTAATTTACTTTACATGTGAAATTTCATGGAATTCACCTTTGCAAAATGGAATTCATGTTTTTGCTGTGTACATTTTCTATGACAAAATGGAATTTCCATTTTGAGATCAAGTCGAAACGAAATTACACGTTTTTGGAAATGGAGAAGACCGTATTTTTAAACAGAAAATCACTGTCTCTACACACTATTAAAGCAATAATCAACATATTTTTAAAGGTTGGTTATCAATTGGTTGATGCCATTGATCTCACTTAACCAAACTGGAAATAATTGAAATATGACAGTACTACTTTGGGTGATCATGCTGCATGCCTAGAACATAAATTCACTGCAGAACATAATGTCACAGCTTGTAAGATGATCGCATCAATCCACTTTACTACCCCACTCCAACACCACCCCATCACATCCCCATCAATGGAAGTCACAATCTTCCAGCACAGCTTCTCTGACTCTACACAGAGGTATCCAGCTAGGAAGGTGATGACCTAATGGAGAATACACACATTCACCTACATGTACATGTTTGCAAGGCATCAATGTACACATACAGGTCACTTCCCAGCTTGCCAGTACACTTCTACTGTGGATAAACCCACTCACTGAAGTAGTCTGTTCAGTAGATTTGTATGTAGTACCCATATGCTATTATTATTCAAACTACCATACAAATTTGAGATAAATATCATGTAGGTACTTCTAACAATGCAATGGAGAAAAATTCTCAGGTATGGTATAATTGTGCTGAAGTGTAATTTATAGTCAGGTGTTATCTTACAAACTGATTTTAGTGTCTATGTATGGGCTCTGAAGTCAGAGTTGTTTAGGTTTCATTAGACATAATATTTGTAGTTATACAACACCAATCATATCTCTTTATGAAGAAAACATGATCTGACAGTGTTCGGAATTGTTTCATCACGATGGAAGATGTGAACACAATGCCACTTATCATGGATATTCTTGAATGCTATTAACATTATTACAGCCTGACCTAAGTAATTACTTAATTTGTAATGAACTTTCAACTGGAATTTGTTGTAATTAAATTTACATACTAGTATACTGCATCTATGATTAATGATTTTGATATACCATAGATGTTTTACTTTCAGTTGAGCCTTCGGTTTTTATTTAAACGTCCTGTTACTTTTACTACATGTATGTATGATTGTTTTTTGCTGGACGTTTACGGAATAAATATTGAATTGAATTGAATTAAATTGAATTAGATCATCTTTGGTTACTAATACTTTCGCAGTTACAATTTTGTAAGTTAGTATCTAGTGAATTTATACAGGGTGACTACATTACAGTAAGCAGTAAATTTCCCCTCAAAATGCCAGGAAACCCTCTCGTATTGTAGCAGTGCATGCTATACTGTTCTACACTATGTAGCATCTTGTCAAATATGGTCTAGAATGTGATGATAAAATTCTTGACATTATCCCGAATCCCGCCTTAATTTTCGGAAGGCATACAGATTGGGTGTCAATTCCACAGCCAGGCTGAATGATAGTCTAGTCATCAGTCTTTTTTTAATATAGTTTCACTGTTGCGCTGTTTGGTCTCAGTATATTTTGATAGCAGTAGCAGGTTAATCTTATGTTCTATCACATTATCAGACATAAAAATATACCTGTGAAATACTGTTCATCTCTCATGATGTGGACTCAACCATTACAAGTTTCACTTTAATTTCATAGCAATCTATTTTGGAATAACCTTACCACATTGCAAGATAAAGATGAGCCTAATGGACATGTTGAATGATGTCAGTAATAATGCAAAGATAAATACATCGTGCCACTGACACTGACAGCTGTGGTGGGGCTTTTTTTGTTTCAAACATGAAAGTGACTAGTACCAACTACACTTATGAGTCTGCTCATCTTAGTGAAAAATGACATTCAGGTAAAATCTGCCCTTTTTGCTGCAAATCTTAAAATTAATTGTGTGGTGTGTGTGTGTGTTTCTAATCGCCTTCAACCGGGGACGTAAGTATGACACTCCACTATCAGATTGGGGACGTTAGGAAAACGGGGACGGTCCCCACCCCTCAAATGGCCAGAAATCAAACGTAGATGGCGCTAAAGCGCCTTAGAAAATTGCCCAAAATTTGTGTGCACCCCAAACGTCCCCGGTTACTGGTGAAATATCATACACATACACAAACGTCCCCGATTGCATGTTATGTTTTTTACTGTCCCCGTTTAGCGGCAGTTAACGTATAAGGGTTGTGTTTGTGTGCTGTGTGTGTGTGTGTGTGTGTGTGTGTGTGTGTGTGTGTGTGTGTGTGTGTGTGTGTGTGTGTGTGTGTGTGTGTGTGTGTGTGTGTGTGTGTGTGTGTGTGTCTCTTACAAAAAATGTGTAGCCTTGTTACAAACAAATTGTAACGACTTGGTTGGTGCACTGTTTGCAACACAACACCATGATGAGTAATCAACCAAGTACATGTAACATCAATCAAACATCAATTGTTATTTCAGTTATCTCCAAGGACTTGCCAAAAGACTAGCATCATGTGTGAGGGCACACATTACATTTACATATCAGCATGATCATCCAGCTGAGAATATGAAATAAATGCATCCTCATGACCCAAACTCACACTACCTGCTAAGATTTCTTGAAATTATAGACCCTAGCAGGAGTTGGATTTCTTCTGACCAAAAATTTCTTAGTTTCCCCGCAATTTAATCTGAGGAGAAAAATGTGTGAAGCAGTGTCCTATGTAATTCATATTTATTGTCAGTTATACCACTGTTCTGAATCATATTTATTCTCAGTTATGAGTTATGAGTTATACCACTGTTCCAAACATAATAGAACACATAATGCTCTGCTAGCCTAGATGCCTTTAGTCAGTTTCACAAATTGTTGTGTAGAATCTCTTTAAATTATAGCTTCTCTAATAAGGGAGCCTACTTCATAATCTCAGTTTATTCTGAAAACAATGAATTTAATCCATCTCATTTTCTTGGCATCTTTTCTGGTGTTGATATCTCACAGACAAGAAAGGACCATCAGTACAATCTTAAACATATTTCATGTATAATTATTTTTAGATCATAGACTTTGTACAGCATTAACATCTTTCTTCCAGACATGTGATGAACTAAATAGCATTCAAAATTTTGCCTAAAAGAGAGAAAGAAGGAATAGAGAGAAAGAAAAAAAAAGAAATGTGCAGCCAGCCAGCCACATCAGTTACATATATATTACAAATAACATCATTACTGAGTCCTCCATCTTTTATATCAACAAATATGAACATTATTTTTTTAACAGTCTCTTATTTTGGTTAAATATAATTTATGATTTCAGTTGTGCCAGATTTACAAGGGATTGCACAGCCAGCAAAAATAAATAGGGCATGAAATACACATTACTCTTTTATCCATGTCTGAAATTTGAGCGCGCCGTATCACAACAAGGTAGAGTGTGAGGTCTACAGTAAGCCCTTGGCTTTGAACTCTGTCTACAAAGTCAGTATGCAGATTCACAGACAGCCCTCCAGACATTCAGATTTGAAAGGTTGACACAAGGTAATCTTGCAAGATCTCACTTCACATTTCCCCTTCTTGAAGGAATTGTTCTCCAGGGAGTGAGATATGCAACATTCACACTATTCCAACTTTGAATGGTTACATCTCCTGATCATGGTCCATCAGTTACAGGTTTGTATGCCCTGTTTACACACAAGCTGAGTAGCTTGCAACATGTCATTGTTCCTGTTTTAATCAAACTTCAGTTCCTACTCAAAGGTTACATGTTGTGTTGCAATGCATTCATGGGTCTGTCATTCACATTTTTTTTTTTACATCCAGTTTACATGAAAGCTTAGTTAAGGCTGAAGCGAGTGTCTGTTGTTGTGTTATTTCAATGCAAATTGTGTTTTCAGCCAAAATTTATAAATTTATGTATGATTGTTTTTACTTTTACTGATTAAAATGAATTGATTTTATGCTATTTATGTCGCAAGTGTCCCCGACAAATTTCGTTAAAAAACAATAAAACACAAAAGGTAAAAAAAATATATAAGACATTTTTAAAAAACCCAATAAAATACATTTATCTATTCAATTCCAATAGTTTTCGAATAGATTTGCTAGAACGCTACAAAGAGGTTCAGACCCAAGAAATTAGAACTTTTGGAGCTTTATTTAGTGATTTACAGCTAAATTCTGATTTCATGCATAAATTAGCATAATTAATTAATGTGAAATTATTTCCAGGTAATTAACCTTACAGTTTTGTACATTACATCTTGGGTGACATACATGTGTGACGATTATCGGCGCGATCGTACGGTCAATGGCCGAGATCTCAAGATTTTCTACAAGACCTATTCCTTTCTATATATCACTTGATACTTTAGACCTAATATTTAGAGATTCAGCAGATTTCTTTAATTTATTTCTTTTGTATTCAGTCATGCATTGCATGACAGGCTACCCCCAATCCTCCTTGAGGAGTTTATTCATGCATCCAAGCATCACATACCATACAATTGTTACACTAAAGCTCGCAACTGTATAAATGGGTCCTACATGTACATACTGGTACATTCCAAGCTCGTCTCAAAGTAAGGTACAATTATTATCATCATCCTGTACCCCTGGAGAATGCTATCTCCTCCCTCCGGTGCTCCTCCTCTTCCCTCCTGTAAACACAATACATGATCTGATGAGCTGGCAAATGGCCCATTTGTGGTTCACATGGTCTGTGATTCACAAACCACCACATGAGTAATTTCTAGAATTGTTCATTGGTGATGCTTATCGAGTCTGGTTTAAAGGTAGTGTTCTTGAATTGTGGAGGGGTGGAGAATTCCCTTATTAACACTTTTGGTACTACACTTGGAATATCACATGTAGAATTTGTCGTGTTTTGTCACAATGGTACTGGGACAGTTTAATTAAAGCCAAAGTATGGTTTTGACGTACAATGTCATCAGTGTTCTAAATATAACACTTGGTAACATCAAACATCATGAAACAAAACAGAGTTAAATTGCATATTGTGACCTGTGTAATGATTTATTCAAATATGAACAGAGAGCACTTTGCATATATATATAGCCATGCACTCCACACTCCACACTCCACCCCCCCCCCCCTTCCTGCATTTCAATTTGTAACAATTAAACAATATCTTGAAAGTGGATGCATTTCAGCACTGGCTATATTGGATCTTATTCTTATCATTTCATATTTTGAATCTGGAAGACCTGTTCTGTTTGAAGACTACATGAGAGATTTTAGGTTTTTTTTCATGTATCCTATATTTTGTTGTGATGTTCAAGATAAGATGTTACACAAAAGACTAGGCCTATATACTTACGTATCTTCCCAGTCGTATCTTCTCAAAGCGGAATGACTTGAGATACGACGGTAGGTTATCCTGGACTGCAGGCTCCACCGATGTACGCAACAGATCCTCCACGTAACCTTCCACATAGGGCCATAAATGTTTCACAATCTGTGGAAAAATGAACAAAAATATACAAACTAACATGATCACAGAAAATTCATCTAGGTGTACATGAGAATGATTTTTCTGTGTTACCTTCCACATAAGGTCATAAATGTTTCACAATTTTCTGGGGAAAAAATCATAGTTACATGTTGTTATTCCAAAGGTTCAATACTCTGAAGTTTTGTTTTTAAAATTTAATGATGGTTTCATATTGAGAACAATCAATATTTACAAGCCCCCAGGTACAGACATACAGGAATTCCTGTTGGGGCAAAATTGCATGTGGAAAATGAAAGTAAAAACAGTTTTTCGATTGTTTTAACTTTGTATTACACGGTACATTTTGTGAGTCAACCTGGTATATTGTATCTACAACTTTCAGTTTAACCTTGAATTTTTTTGTTTGGTTTTTCTGGTCCATTTTTATCTTTTTTTTCCGGTCGTGCGCAAAAATCAATCAGATTTCTGACAACATAATTTACTTCCAATTGAAGCAGGATCAAACACCTGGTTCAAGTGGCATAGCAAACAAGGCATTCATAGTGTCAAGTGCACTTTTATGTCCTTGCAAGTCCCCACTGTTGGTAGCAGTATTGCTAACTGACTTGGTCCAGGTCGATAACCCCACAAACACAGGTAGGAGTTTGTCAAAGCCACGCCAAGCCCTGCTATGGTTAGGTAATGTCATGTAATTCAGGTAGCTGACTTCAATAATGAATGGGATTATGATATACGTACATGTAAAGATCTATTTCATAAAAAAAATACATAGACTTCTGACAAATATAGAAGCACATTCAAAATCTCTGGGCAATGGTCAGCCCAATAATCCACATGGCTGATTGAGCCCGACTGATTTGGAGGAATGTATTACCCCTTTCATAGTGAAGGCGAAGTGGAGTTACTCCGGAGTAACTCCGGGTTGAGTTGATACGCTTGTACTGCGGACCGACTTCACACCCCCTTTCATACTGGCAAGCACCGCAGCGGTGTATCCGCAGTCGTTTCCATGGCTTACATGCGAATTTGCGCCATTATGTGTGGCCGAATTTTCCTTAACAAACGGTTCGCACAAATTTCGCAATTAATCGCTTTATAATTGGTCTCTAGGCCTACATACTTGACTGATTAATAGTTGATCTCTTGCCAGACAAGTGTGATCCGAGTACAAAAACACGATTGAAAATACGGGGATTGACTCAAATACCATCAGTTCACGAACTTGGTGTTGGAGGTAGATAAGTTCTGGTTAGGGTATTGATTTCGCCATTACGGATACTTTCGTTAAAACTCAGAACAACTTATACGTCAAAAATCCTAGAACCAAACGATTCGAACACGCTACAAAATAAAATCAAAACCCACGGAATTAAACTCCCGACGAACTAAACTCGCTTGTGACGTGTGGACAGGAAATGTAACACCTGCAAGATTATCGAGTTTAAGCCGAACTGCACTTCGGGTGTGGAGTTACTCGCGCCTGTAACCCTCTTTCTCGAAGTGGGTTGAGTACTCCGCTTTGAATCCGGATTGAAATAATCTCAGAATTTTCATATTGCCCTCCAAAGTAAATTCCTTCTGAACTCCGGGGTAACTCCACTTCGGCTGTGCAATATGAAAGGGGTATATGACAGGTACAGGTAGTTTACACTAAAGCAGCCCATAGCCTGACAGTAGTTCTTCATTGACAAATATTTGATCATTGATCAATAAATATATTGTGGAGAACTGCTTTACAAATTGGCATCCCATTTCCTCATTTAATGCGATTTGCAAGTTTTACCCAAATCCTTTCTCTGGTAATATCAACTTCGATCAAACAAATGTCAAAATCATTACACCTCTTTCAAGATTGACAGTAAGATTATTAATTTAAACATATTTTTCCTTAGTTTTATGATCTTAAAGTTGTAACGAATGATTTACAGTCTATTCAGATTCTAATTTTCAAACCTGCACCCTTTTCATATTATCTCACTTTTTCTTAATCGATTTAAACTTTCATTGTTTACCAATATTTGTAGCTTTTTACGAATAATTCAAGGATTCCTTATTCATGTATTCTAATGGCTCTGAGTGCAATTGATTCATAATTTTCATTTCAGTGGCAATTGAGAGCTTCCTGCATCACACAAAGTCAAGGAACTACAATTACACACAGAGACTTTCACGTCCTTTGCTCCCCTTTTACATCGACCTACTGTCAATTAGGTAAAGCACTGCATACATTTAGAGATGAACTGCAGTTCGATTAATGTTGCAAGCTCCAGACATGATCCCTCAAATGTTCACTGAATAGTGTTTCAACTGGCTGTGATGCAAGTGAAACGTGCTACTTGCAATGACAACGGCAGGACTGGCAGCATCGCAGTAGTCTTTTACGGCCAAGATGAGAAACATTTTGAGGCCTAAAATTTTGACCAAAATTATTTGACATGCAGGCATGGATGGATACATACTGTATAGTAAAATATACTTTTTTATGGTACATGGATTCTGTTATAAACAGACTGCACTCACTGCAGTAGCATTGTTTGCGGGCCACAAAAATAAAGTAATTTAATATTTAATCACTGATTTACAGTGACATTGTACCGCTGAATAGCCCTTGTTAGCTCTTTTTAGCCTTGTCACACATTTGTGCACTATCATCATGCACGACGGCTAATGGCCTGTACATTTGTAGGTCCTCTGCAGGACAAAATGATTATCACAGCAATCCTTATGCTCATTAAACATCCTTCAACATTTTTCATATGACTTATTTGTGTTATTTTCCATTTATCTATGAAACGGAGGGATAGGGTTGCAAAATTCCTGGGAATTTTCAGTGCGGAAAATTTCCATGGGAATTTTTGGAAATTTTCCGGAAATATTGGGAATTTTCGGCAACTTTCGGAAACTTTGCATGTGTTTGTACGTTTAGCATTTGTATTTAAAAATTAAAGTGATCATTTTAATATCAGAAATTTAGTGACATCAAAACATTTATTCAAACACAAAAAAGAAAAGACACAAGGTAATGTCAAACAGTGATTTATCTTTGTTTAGTTACCGATAAGTTATAAAACATTACATGACTCGCAACTTGGCTTTGTTTGCAACATGTGCATGTAATATCAGCTCAACCAGCCAAACTTCTGATACACACCTGCTTGATGAGACAGTACTCAAATTTTGTAAATTAAGTAGCAATAAGATGGACAAGTCCACTCATATTGAAATAGTCCACTCAAATTGTGACATCATGCACAAATTGCACATGCACTGCATACAATGTGGGATCAGACTGCAATAACACATGAACGTGTAATGTGTGCGTTCTCTCATTTGGGCTGATTTACTCTCATGAAAGGCACAGGCAAGCCAAAAGAGAGGTAAACACTATTTTATTCATTTGAGGAAGTGCTATATCACAGAGTACTGATTACATTTTCCAAAAATAAATAATTTTTAATTTTATATGACAAAATTAAAATTCCCCAAATTCCCAAAATTTCCAGCCCATGGAAAGTTTCCAAAATTCCCTGAAAGTTTCCAACCCTTTGCAACCCTACCGAGGGAAATAACCAAGAATTTTGAATTTCATTTTACCAAAAATTCAGTCAAATTAATTTGGATAGAATTTTATTTTATTCCATATGGCCTAACAGATTCAATTCAGCCAAATTACAGCAAATTTGGCTAAAAATCAGTCACATGGCAACCCTGGACTATGGACACTCAACATTTTCCACACAATACCAGATACCAGGTTTACCAGCATGTTTGCCAGCCATTTATATTCTCAGTATACCTGCATGAATTTGCAATCAGTTCTTCATTATCAAATCTCAACATATATTAATACAGTGCACTCTCGTTATAAAGAAGTCCTTGGGACCAATGAAATTTGCTCTTTATAATGAAATTTCTTTATATCAGGGTTGCAAAAACTATAGAATAAAAGAAAATCCAGGATATGGGACCAGAGATTTTACTTCTTTATAATGAAATTTCGTTATATCAGTGTTCTTTATAACGAGAGTGCACTGTATGTGGGTACTATGCAAACTTCATATGTGTAAGCAGTGTACATGTTGTATACTACGTGGCAGTTTTTTGCCAGTATACTACTGGGCACTTTTTACAAAATGGGGACATCCTCAGTTTGTGACAGTTCTTCCTTACTTTCCATAACTTATGCTTAATTTTAATTAATTTGCAGGAGTTAAAAATTTGGACGCACAGTACATGGCATGAAACAAAATACCACATACATTATATACACAAAGTAGCCAAGATTCAGTTTGATCTCAGCAAATCACTTTTCTTTAGATTCTGTTAAAGCCCAAGTTTAGTTTTGGGGATCATTTTTTTTTTTATTTGAAACAAATTGAAAGCTTTATGCCCAAAGGTCATATCACGCCAATAATAGATTCTGAGTGTCTTTCGTTTTTTCATAATTAATTAATGAAAAATCTCAAGGTGGGGGGGGAACCCCCGAGATTTTTCGGCACCCCCGAGATTTTCGACTATATTTTACATTATAGCATCCAAAGGATTAATAAGGTGTTAAGGTTATCTGAGTTATACCTCATCAGAAAGAGCGGACTCAATTAATTATGAAAAAACGAAAGACATTCAGAATCTGTTATTGGTTTGATATGACCTTTGGGCATAACGAAAAATCCCAAAAACTAAACTTGGGCTTTAACAACTTCATATTGGAATTTCGAAACATAATTTATGCTGGAATCATAACTACTGACGAGTGGAGTTAATGTGGTATGTTGAAGGAGTCTATGGCTAGCGGTCAGGGGTAAAGGGGACGGAGAGCTGTAATGTCATGTGGCTGTAAGGTAAAAAAATGAGTCATCCACTAATAATAGCAAATAGCAATATAGACTATGACCTGGGGATATCATACCAATTAACATGAGAAGGGGTTACATACAGTGTATCATTACTACAGATGACTGCAAATTCTGTGACATTGCAAACTATGTACCGGTACATGTTGAAGAGTGGGATTCCTTGATCTACCTGCCAGTTGCTACATGTACCTTCTCGTGCCTTACAAAAATGAAAATTCCTGTTTACAATTTCAAAAGATTTTTTTTATGTGAGCTTTTTTTTTAAAATCATCATTGTGATGCTTTCAGTTTCAGTTACTAATAAACTTAATTGCGCTTTACATGTACAGTATGTAGGGCCTACTACAAAAATATGGAAATAATGAAACAGATGATGCAGAATACCCTTGCAGGAGATATTATAATTTTTGCTAAAAACAACCACAAAAATATGTAATTTTATTGAGAAAATATTTAAATAAAATTATTGTAATCCCAAGTCTATGCAAATGAGGGCTGATAGTGAATTGTAGATTAATCTCAAGATTATAGTGGAACAATACATACATAATACCCATGTACTAACCTCACTGTACATTATCAAAATACACAAGAAAACAATGGACAAATAATCATACTTACTAGTTTGAATCTTTTTTTTTTTTCATTTTTAAAATACCAGTATAATTTTCCATATAATTAGGCCTACATGTACTTTCTGATAATCTGATAATTTAAATCCAATATTCATTTCACTTAAAGCCATACAGAGTTCATGATTACTTGATCACTTTAATATGCATAGAATATCTGCAACTGAAAATATATCAATCATTCACAAAACCATTAAAGAAATGCTGATGATAAAATTTCAGGTCACAGACTGTCTGACCGGTATAGAGAAATCAAGTGCCAAAAAACATTGATGTTTATCTATCAAATGACTAACTGCTTTAAAGGTGTTAGTTGCTCATAACTAACACATAGATTTATAGCATCTGTGGAATGGATTCATTGTAGCTCTCATTCAAGCATCAAGGCTGATTGGCATAACCTTGTGTCACTCTCACAAAAACCCACCACCAGCCCACGCAAGATTAGAGACCATACTTTCACATATAACACAGTTGGTCCTCGCATTTCCAAGTTCAGTCTCATTGCTGATATCTTTGGCATGCAAGGGATGCGACTGTGAGTTTTTGCCAGTCAATAGTGAGATAAGCCAATACGTGAATGATTCCAAATTGCTCTTGCAAGGCTTGCATTCTGTACTAACAACACTGTGCAGCAGAAAATTAACATTGTCAGACATAGTTTTAGCTTTAAAAAAATATGTTAAGGGCAGTCGTGACTCGTGACAGACTGTCAAAAAACTCCATATTTGGACAAAACAAAGTTACAGAGTGAATTGGACATGAACACCAGGGTTCCTCCAAATGTTGAGTGTGTCATACACGTAGCACGTTACAATCTCATAATTCCGGAAACCTTAAAGTCGTGTACAGTCAAGACAGGTCTCAGCATCATTTTTTCCCACGTCATGGTCTCGGTCTTGTGACTTAATGGCAAACAAATCAAGCATCACTATTTACTTTGATACTGCTTATATTTTGAAAACATACGTGTATATGTCAAGTTTTTTTACCAAAGTGAACCTTCCCTATTTAAGCATATTTGGGCAATATTTATCAGTCAAGTGAAATACACAATGATAACACATAAATAAATTCTAAGCACCAGGCCAGTTGCAGACAGTTATAAAAAAAATAATAATAACATATGGATGGAAACAAGTATAAAATCTTCACAATCAACAATTTTATAACTTTAATCTTTTAACAGTTAAAAAAAAATGATATGAATTTTTCTTGAAAAATTGGCATGTTATAAACTGTAATGCTTTATAGCCTACACAGCTACCATCTCATTTTCATTGATCAACTTGACATACATGTACGGTACTTGCAGTGCCCATATCCATATCAGTTCAGTAAAAAACAATTTGTTTATCCCACAGTAATCAGAAGTATTG
>JZLH01S0135322.1:4571-15342 GCA_001188425.1 Eucidaris tribuloides
GAAAGTGTGGAGAACTCCCCACTGGTTTTGTACACAAATTTTCACAAATGTACGTTTTTCTGAAATGTCAGTTGAGAACGTAATCAAATTCTTTTAGAAATACATGTAAAATCATTTTTGCTGGAACATACTAGGACAACAAGCAAGAGGCAATCAGATATTTCTTTAAAAATGAGAATAAGTGAAAATTTGTGTACAAAGCCAATGGGGAGTTCTCCACACTTTCATCTAAAAAAGTGGTAGAGCTGCCAATTTAAGAATCCTCCATAATGACAATTAAATAAACTTTCAACATTCATAACTCTTAAACGGTTCAACCAAATTTGCTCAAACTTTCACTGTTTTATTTCTTTTATTGTTCTTTAATCTCTGAATGCACGAAGATGTTTGGGTTTCATTCCACTTTCACCTTTCTTCACTTGCCCTTTGGGCAAGTCAAGTCATCAATTTTCAGTGTTCTACTCTTTATATTCTACAGCAAAAATGTTTATATTTTTTTCACAATCAACCAAGGGAAAGTCATGTTGTCTCCCATTGGTCAATATTATCATATAGCACCAAGCCCAAGGAATTTCATAGATTTTATAGAATTTGAATCAATCTATCACAAAAAAAAACCACTATTGATTTTTCACTTTCTTCCTCTGTTTTTTTTTTCTACCATTTCTGTCACACAACTAATTATGTGTATTTCTTTGTTTTTCAGTAAAATAGTTGATTTTCCCCCTATAAATCACTAACTTTTGAATATAAATCAAGATATAATTCAGCGACCAAACAGTAAGGAATATAGAAATTTTCACTAGACATACCTTGTAGAAGACAGCTGACTTCTGCCACCATTTTGGTTCTGACTCAAACAGCCTGGAGTCCTCTACATACACACAGTGCTGGTAGCCCTCTCGTGATTGGTTGGTCTCGAGCAGCACATCAACCAATCGGATGTTGAGATCTATGTCATTGGGGTTGGACCGCTACATTATGGTTGACGGAGGGTAACCATGAAAACCGAAATTCAATATCATGTAAAAATAATCTACAATGTATTTTTTTTTTTTTTAGGGGGGGGGGTGTTTTGATTAATCCACCAGTAATATTTCATTTCAGTTTTTCATTTAGATATTACAGTCTAAAATCGTAAAAGCAAAATTTAAGCTTTTTCAACAACCACAATTAACCCCTTCACCACCTCCTCCCCCCTCAAAAAAAGGTACAAAATGGAATTGACCTGCCACCTTTGATGCAATGAAAATTACTTAATATGCCCCACAATAAGCAATGAAAGTACATCTTTTCATAATTAAAATACAGTACAAATAAATTTGAACAGAGAAGTGTAATGAATTAACAACAATTTTCATCAAAACTTACCAGCTTTTCTCTCAAGTACTTCTCAAATTCTCGTAGTTTCCTGCTCGATCTGAATATGTGTTCCTGTGTAAACCAAATAATGCAAAAAAATGTTGTAATCCAATTCAAATTCAAAATGTTGTTTGTTAATGTTATACTTTTTATATGTTGGTACATACTTTCAACTGAACATACAAACTGCTCGAAAAAAGACATTTTATCATTGAGGAGAATATTTAATTTATTCCATTTATTTTCAAGTTGGACAGCTGACTACAAGATAATCAAACACAAACACTACTGTGTTACAGTTCCAAATTCTAGACATTCCTGCCAAATATTTCTGACATATGTGACATGAAAGAGTATTAATTTCAGTGATTCTACAGTGTATTTCAGTATATTACAACACGTGAACGAATTCCTGAAAGACACTTAAAAGTGTTATGTTCTACTTACATAATTCAGTCTGCTTTGGGGTTCATGGCAAAGATAAAGGATTCCTGACATGAAAAAATTTTAAATTCCCTGATGGGAGTTATAAATTCCAGGATCATCATTTTGATCTTTTTCTTGCTGGGCCTTTTTCTTTCTTGCCTTGAGTCCATACCACGGACACACTGCAAGAAAGTCTGACAACTCAACAAACAGAATTCCCTGATTATCCCTGACTTGAAGGACTTAATTCTTAAATTTTCTGACTTTTCCCTGACTGGAAAAATTGTAAGGTATTTCTGGGTTTTCCCTGATTTCCAGGTTGACAGGATCCCTAAGATTACTGAACCTTAAGCTTGACTTACCCTTATTTTGTGGATGATGCGATGGTTGGGGTAGTATTTCTCAGCCCTCTCAGCCCAGTAGCGATGCTTCTCTGGTTCATAGTTGATTTCGCAGTACAGCTCAGCAACTGCAGAAAAGATACAAAGCAGACACAATACCACTCATAATCAAGGTGACCAGCTTTTACTGCCTATTCCAAGTTCTTTTGCTATTGAGGATGATGTACACAGCATCAGAAAATGTCTTCACAAAGTAAAACCAACAATGGACCCTTAAAGTCAGCATTTTCTATAGTTCTAAAATACATTTGTTAGATTTATTACCTAACAAAATAACGAGTGAAACAAACCTTTTCATTATAAGATGTGTAAATTTCCCTCAGTACAAAACACCATTTACCGTACTTGCCATTACAGCACACAAAATACATCAAAATTACATTTACTACTATTCAAACATTATTTCTCTCAGGATTGATATTCATAATTGACCTTCAAAACATGTTCACGGTGTTCTTGTTTGGTTTTTTTATTCTACCCTACATCATATTCCTGCACCCACCTTCTCAGCTTCTCATTATCACTACAGCATTTATTTATCATGAGAACTGACTTGAAAAGTATTGTACAAGTGTACTAATTTGTTTATTCCAAAACACTGTTCACATTATTCTTGTTGTTTTTGTATTCTACCCTACATCAAATTCCTAGACCCTACTTCTCAGCTTCTCAGTATCACTACTTATTTATCAAGAGAATGGCTTGGAAAACATTGTACAGGTGTTCTAATTTGTTTAAAAATTTTTATAGCAAAAGTCAGAAATGGATTCTTCATTCGATTTTTATTCAATGGACCTGCTTAAACAGATTCACTTTAAAAAAAATGCAGTCCACAATTTACCTTTCAGAACAAGCTCTTTCTGGTTTTCGTTGAGTTCCAGTGATCGGCGATAACTCTCTATGGCTTTCTGTGGGTTCTTCAAGCTCTCATGGATGTAGCCCAATAGCTTCAGGCCTCTGGGGTCTGTGGGTTTGATGGCAATGTAACTCTCTGCATATGGGAGAGCTGACTGGTACTCGTGGACTTCGCAATACAGGGAGGCAATGTGGTAGCCTTTCAGCTGGACCTAAGACAGGACAGAAATCATTAACAATACACAGAAAAAGATAAGATTGAGTACTTGCATTCTTTGCAGAAATACATAATTTTAATATTAACTGTTTTCAAACCTTGTACAGATGGTATTTTGAAAATGTCACTATAGTACAGAAGAGAATTGTTGAAAACAACAGAACACATACCTTTTTGCAAAACTTCTATACAATTCATTGCTGACAAAGTACTAACACAGAAAGCAATATGTGGGACAATGTTAATTGTTAATATTGCACCACAAGGGGATGGTGATCGAAAGTTCACCTGTTCAAACTACCAATCCTATTATTATTTATTACACTTGAAGTGAATTAGTCCCACTATATAATACCAATGAAATGTGGAATTCTAATGAAAGAGTTTCCATCATCAACAAATACTCTAGTTTCCTTTTAACATTCATAGTTATCAAGTAAATGAATAATAATACTTATCAGTGTATAAAGTTATAAACACTTGCTGTAAAACACCAAGGGCAAATTTGAGAAAGCAAACTATATCAGCATGTGCAAATTCTTGCCGCCAAGGGCAAATTCAAAATCGTAGTACACACAGCAATGCAAAGCAGCAAGTGCAAATTTATCAGAAGCATGTGTAATTTTTTCTCAGCCACTCATGCCCCCCCCCCCACCCCCCGAAAAAATAAGAAGTATCAAATTCAAAGCTGGTCACATGTCGTAAGTTGGGCGTGCAAAAAGGGTGGCGGAATTACACTTTTCACAATTTCATGGTACAAATTTTACTGGCTTTTCATAACCCCTTATCCAAATGTGCTGGTTCATACCTCATTTTAAGCATAATTTAATATTCTTTCAGTGTACCAAGACTTAAAAGAATACAGCGTTCTGTTAAAAAGCTACATCAGTTGAAGTAAGAAATGGCAGGGGTGGCGGAGCAGGTGGATGCGGAGCAGGTGGATGCGGTAGTGGGTAATTTGTAGAAATTCATTGTGCTTATGTCCAAACTATTGGTTATTTTTACAAATCAAGTGTGGGTATCATGCATAAGTGGTCTTTTATGTTAGATTAAAGTCCCAAAACAATGACTAACAGTCAAATAATTTACCAATATTGGGGGTGGCGGATTGGACGGATGCGGATTGGGCAAATGCGTTACATAGACTTTGCACATAATTTGCATTTAAAATTGAAAAAATTGTGACATTTTTGCTGATATCTGAGCAATACCTGGCTCAATTTTATTGGTTGTATACCTCATTTTAAAGACAATTTAATACTCTTTAACAGCTCAAAATCTCCTGTCAATTGTCTGTTGTACTGTATTGAAACAAAATGAGTTTGAATGAGTATGGATGGAGTGGCGGACTGGGTGGATGCGGAAAATATTGTGTGTTAATGTCTGAATGGGTGAATGGACCGGAGGTGGAAAACAAAATGTTAATTGTATGGTGTGTGTATGAGTTGGGGTGGGTTGAGATGAGTGTACAGTATGTAGTTTGTGTAGTGTGTGTGGTGTGGTGTGTGTGTGTGTGTGTGTGTGTGTGTGTGTGTGTGTGTGTGTGTGTGTGTGTGTGTGTGTGTGTGTGTGTGTGTGTGTGTGAACGTGTGTGTGTGTGTGTGTGTGCGCACATGTGCATGTGTATGATGAAATGTTGCAGTCTCATCCTCATTGGACATTGTGAAGTGCTACAAATGATGTTTTAATTATTTTTAATAAGGTCACTGAATCTTTTATATATAACATTTTCCATGATGATGACTACTATCTATCAGAAAACAGTCCTGTTTATGTATAATGTTCAAGTCAAAGAGATATAAGTATTACTGTATCTTACAACGCATTTCAGTATTTCTGGTGTAAGTATTATAGTAAGTGGGCAATTCATTCGTTAAGTAACTTATTAATATCATTTTTTGTATGTCAGACCCCCATATTTCTCAGAGCTTAATCATGCCATGTTGTAATGCACCAATGACAAGAAGAATTAAAAATCAATAATTTCATACAGCTATCAAACAAGTTTGGGGGTCGGACGTACATAATTAATGTAATTGCCCAATTAATTAATTAATTTAAGATGATTTTTCATTTTCTAACTGAAGATATGTCCTTCTCTGATAGAAATCATGTGTATTGTATCAAGCCTGATTTTTTTTCTTTGAAAACAGGTGGTCCATAGTATCCTTACACACTGAAAATCATGATTGGCAAAATATTACGTAACAAAAAATTACTAAAGTTTGTGAGATAATAAGTCACACTAACCTCATTAATGTCAATTATAGTGTTGCACGACTAAGTCGCGAAAAGTCGTAGTCGCGACTGCCTACACGGAGTCGCGACTCCGACTATCGGAACGCAATAGTCGACTTTTTATCACATGTTAATTTGTATTAAAACCTGAGTCAAAAGACGTAAAAATTGAACAAAACTACCAATCATTTATCTACCATTTTGTGGCAGAAATTAATCCCCTATCTCTCTTCGATCGCAAATCAAACAGAAGTGCCAAAATGTACTTGGATCAGCCTATAATCGTGCAATGCTATCATACATGTGTTGCCGTATACGTGCGACTCCGACTGCGACACCCATGCACCCCACACCACCAATCTTGAACACACTACGACGTTGAACACCGATAGTCGACTAATAGTCGGAGTCGCGACTATTGGTGGGCGACAAGTCGACTCTCTAAAATGCTGAAGTCGTGCAAGACTAGTCAATTACTTATCTAGCTTATTCTATTTATTGATATTTCAAGAACATATCCTGAAAATTTCAATTGTTTTCTTAGAAAAATAATTTTTTTTAAGCCAATTTAGTGACTTAGGTCCGTTTTGAGAAAAACGCATTTGAAAATTTAGATCTCCATAGACACGTGTGTATTAATTAGCAATTAATTAAGCATTATCTACAAAACTAATAACATTTTTGCATTAAATATGGTATCATGTGTTATTGAATGATAAAAGGTACTACATATAAAAAAATTCATTTTTTGACATTTTCCACCATGTAATTGAAATTGGACGAACTTGTGACATGCGACCAGCTGCCAACACTAGCAGTCTCGTATATTTAAAACAGGGGGAAATAAGCAGACATATTGCCCAAGTGTGAAACATGATAGAACAAGGTCGTCGGGCTTCAACAGGAATTGTGTTGATTTCTATACAAACTGTTTTTCTCAATGACAGGTGCATAATTGTTGAGAAACTGTACCTTTAAATAATTTTTCATCACTGTGTGAGAAATTGATATCATGCATTGTTTGAAGGATGAAACTTTTTTTTTTATTGTGGGAAGACTGCCATATGTTTTGGCAAGTTCATTCTTGGGTGGATGAACTTGAACATGACTGGAATCTATGAAAATTTTGTTTTTAAAATATGATTTGAAATAGTAATTCAAATCAACATAATTTTGAAATAATTTCTTTGAATTGTACAAGAATTCAAGATGATTTTTTTTTTTAACAGCTTGATATAATTTTGTAATTTCAACCAGCATGACCAGACAATGTGTTTGCAGGAGGTGCAGTGATCTTCTTGGTGATTAAAGAGATCTAAGTTGGTGTTTTGATGGGTAGTTTTTGTTTGTGCTTTTGTTTTTATTTTGTTTTCTAAGAGGTGTTTTTGTTTTGTTTTCTTAGATTTGTTCAGTTCATAAATCATCCATCCATTCATCCATCTTCTTTGTCTTTCATTTGTCCCTTTTCTATTTCTCACTCCTCCGATTGCCTCGTCTTGACTCTTCTTTCTCCAGTCTCCAAATTTCCTTTCCTTCTCTCTTCTACCTTTGCCATCATTCATCTAATCTCCTTCTTGTGTTCAACCTGTTTTCCACGATTTGTACTTATCTCATTTTCATGATTTCTTCTTTCCCATTCCATTCCTCCGGTCTCATTCTATTTTATTTATTTATTTTTTGTGATTGTGAAGGTCTGTTTTCTCTTGTTAGATTAGCACTGCACTTGCCATAATTTCTATCAAGGTCATACTCTCTTTTAAGACGACTGATAGTGATACACAGAATCACAGATACACATTCTTCTTCCCAAGAATAGTTTGGTGATCACACACGACGACATCGACACATAGACAGTACGGGCGCACATCCAATATCGGAGATTCTCTCCAATTTCAGAGAGACTCTCCGATATCGGAGACTTTTTCTGCTCTCCAATTTCGGAGATTGGAGACTTTTTTTGTTTATTTACCTTGGCGCAGCAGGGATCATGTTATGGCAACTTAGGAATGTGATATTCAGAATCGTTGAGGGATTTTACCCCACATGACCGTCTACTTTGAAAATTCACAGTGTTCTTACCAAGTTATGATCGATTGTTTACATTTTGCAGCAGTTGTCGATAGCAAAGTTACTGATGGTATCGATTAACCTAGTAAGCCTGAGTCGAATCGATTGTAAACCGGCTCGATCGAGCTGTCGAGCCGGAGCCGTTTTGCCGAACCGTGGCGTGCGTATGAGATTACTGAAAACAATAAATTCTTTGTTCTTAGTCTTACAATCTTACACATTTTATTACATGTATTCAAGTACAACTTCTTATTGGTCTCTTTATTCTGTTTTGTGAGTTTTTGAAGCTCCCTTGTCGATCGTAATTTTTTTTTCGCCGGACATCAAACATGTGTTTTGACATAAACAAACGAGATCACGGAAAAAAAATTTTTTCCCCTACCTGGGCCACAGATTCTCGCTGAACATTCGACATAGTGCTGTCAGTGCTTTGAAAACACACGGCCAAACATATGTCTTGCTCTGACTGAAAATGTTTCAGTTGCTACTACTTCTTCTAACGATATTTCCATGAAATATACTTTTTCCTCGCATCTCTATCGCAGTTCCAAACGTTCGACTGGAACAGATTTTCCGACTAACAATTACGCAAAAAACAGGATGATCAAATCAGCATACGATTGATAATTTGACCGCAACAGTGTTGTGTTTCTTTGTCAGACACTTGTATCACAGCCTGTACTTCTCAAATCGGTTCAGATAGTGGACGGCTGATTGCGGACGTGGGAGGGGAGCCCCGCCACGATGCCTGACATGGAGGTGGGCGAAGTCGGACTGGGGGGAATTTTAAAAATCAGGATACTGCATGCCCCAGGATCATATATAGCTTTCGCGAAAATTCACAGACAGCTGGTCTATTCACTCGTTAACTTTTACAGTTTCGACTGATCTCTTCGTTAGCTGAATAGTCGCCAGCCACTGAGGCTACAGCCGCCATCGTACTGTCTAGTTTTGGGCAAATTTATATTTTACTGGTCTTCACTGTTGTTCCATGGACGCAGCCGTGGCCGCGTCTTCAAATAACCTCCAATCGTAGGCATTACCTCAATCAGTATAACGCTCAAAGTAAAAAGACAGTTTATGTCAACTGATCTTGCTAATTCAAATCCACGGGTATACCATACTTTCTTTTGTGGCTTGTGTGCCATCTGTTGTGGCGCTGACATGAAGCAAAATAGATAATGAAATTTGGTAGTTGAAAGGTGATTTAATGGTATTTCACCAAGCGAAGATTAGAAAATAATAGTGAATGTTCTTTCTGATCATGCTAAGTTAATTACAAAAATATCTAGTTTGATAATTACTTGCGATAGCCTAAATATTTATCGTAATAATTATCAAACGTAGACATTTATAGAAATAAACAATTTCTATGAATGGTGAAAAACGTATCGCGAAAATCGATGAATTTTAATTTATAGTGGATGTTCGATTGAAAGTCTACTGCTTTGATTGATGATGGTTTCGTGTGGACGGGGAAAGTCCCGGGGGAAAGCCAGAGTGTGTGGGCAGTGTGGGTGTGTGGTATACTAGGTAGTGTAAGAAGTATTTTTTTGCAAAATGAAGGAAACTATAATACTTTGTAAACATAATTCTGCCAATTTATCAAATAGCAATGACGAAATAATTTATTTGATTTTTAAAATGTGACCCCAATGCTGTCAGCAGCATATTGTTTTTTTTACACTTTAAAAAATCAGGGATAAAAGTTTTGAATGAATTGACTGTGTGTCACGAAGTCTGTTACCCCCTCGCCTCCGGGGGGGGGGGGGGGGGGGGGGGTAACTCGCTGTTGTGGCGCGGTTGAGAACCCTCATTTTCAGCCCTAAATTTCCAGTCTAGAGACTTCGCAAATTGTTGTCCATCTGTTATCATCACTCTCGCATAATCATCATTATTTTCACTCTCCCCCTCTTGCACAGTACAAGAAGAAGCAGGGAAATCCACTGAGAAAACGAAACGCAAAGTCCACAGCAAGGTTTTTTTTTTTATTGAAAATAATTTGAATGATATAATTCAAAACATCGGTCAGCTTATAAATTCATAACAATGAAATAACGCAGCTAATATTAGTTTACAAACAAAGTCATTGGAAGCCTCGTATGGGAGCGGCGCAATGTTGCCGCCGTGTGGAAACAGCTCTCCAGGCATTTTATTCACAAAGAATTACATGTTTGTATTTTTTAGTATGACCGAAGGAGGGTAGCAAATTTGTATCCCCTTCCTTTGTATGACTAATGAAGAAACAACTGTGAATGATGAATCAAGTATCAGAAATTTGGTATCGCTGTCAGATTTTTTTCTTTTAACAGCAAAGATAAACTTAATTTTGAATGGTATCAGCCGCACTGGAGAATCATGTCTGCCTTGTCAGTTTTGTTTTTAACTTTCACGAGTAACTTTTTTTTCGTCATGCATTACCTGAAACCTCCGACTGGGATGCTGGTCCATGACTATCAAGTAGCGTATTGGCTACACTCCCTTTCTACAAAATCACATTGATGGAAGTTGGCCAATCACCTGGCTAGTCTTATAAACTTCCAGTTAGAGAGTGGTTGATTGACGGTGACCAGTTGTGTACGTAGTGGACGGAGCTGGGGCATACCTTCAAGATCAAAGGGTGTTTATCTCTGCTTGTAATGTATTCGGTACTGTGCACATGTGCTTGCAAAAAAAAAAGCAGAAACAAAAAACAAGCCGACATGTGCGTGCACCGGTCGGTGAAGATTAAACACATGATTTTCAAGGGAGCTGGGGAGAGTTGCATATCGAAGTCTATTGTAGTATTGTGGTCATAGATAAGCGTGTTGGCTGCAGCGAAATGTGTCGCATTCAGCTGCAATCTAAGCTCTTTGGTATTCAAAATTTCAAGGGATCATATTTTTGATGTGCCTTTGTAATTTTTAGTCAGAAAAACTGCTGTCTGTAGTCGAGATTGACTATGTGCGAAGTATATTTCACGGAAATATCGTGCGTAGAAGAGTGGCAACTTGGCATTTTCAGGTTAACAAAACAGTGTTTTGTGCATGTATCTTCGCCTGTAACGATATACATTGAACATGCGGTGCATGCATCGAACAGCGAAAGGCTCGTAGGGGAAATCCCATACCGTATATTTGCCGATGTATTACGGCACCGTAGTTGAATTCGTCATGATCTGGCTTTGTCATTTTTGTTTGGAAACTGCTCAAATCAAGCGAGCAAG
>JZLH01S0135325.1:24740-38594 GCA_001188425.1 Eucidaris tribuloides
CACTTTCATCTTTGTGGGATACACCACGTCAAAATTAATGATTTCTTTAAAAAAGATATACATTTTTTAGAAGAGAACAAAATCAGGGTCAAAGCATAGGTTGGGAGATTTAACTGAGACTCCCTCCAGAGAAAAAATGCACATTCGAGTGAAATCGTTTTTACAAAATACTCAAAAAATATTATTAAAAGATTGTCAACAAAATCAATCGCACTGAATTCCATCGAAGCGTAAACGCAAAACTGAATATTGGAAATAAATGCACAAACGCTGAAAGGCGTTATGTTAGTAATCAAAGGTGAAATTGATTATTTGCGAGTTTGCATGTGTTCCATAAATTGATATTAAATTACAAACTGAAAAAAAAAATTGTCTCTTCCGCAAAATGCGTCGCTATCACATTGATACACGACCTCATAATAAATTAGTCAGAATCTACCGGAAAATCTAAATTTATATTTTTACGGTATTCCCATTTTTTATTTTTACCTCTCAAAGAGAATACGCCTGCTGAGGACAAACCCGAATTCACTGAATAAATGGCTCGTTCGCTGGAAACGGGGAAGCCAAAATAGCATATATAGCATCTTCTCTTTATAAACGCCGAATTTCCCTTTATTGATAAATTCGCAATATAATACCGACCACCAAACTTAGGCTTTCCCCGTCCTAGCATAATAAAATACATGAAATACGTGCGCCGACAAGCTGTGATCGTGCACATTATGTGACGTTAATGTATGTCATCCATGTATTTGTATTTTCTGGTAATAAATTGTATAAATCTTTATTAAATTTTAAGTTAATATACATATGAAATGTGCATAATGAATAAAAACATATGAAGCAAAAGCCTGCATGTGTATTCCCTTATTAGTCCCGATGCGTTCGGATTTACAAGCCAATGCATGCACAAATAGACTTTGCATTACATGTATTTGCGATGATGATTGTGATCTCCAAGTGGAACGCTTCTCTATAATCCTAACGTGAACACAAAAGAACTCACGTGGGTCTTCAAAATGTATAATTGTATATAAATGGAATTCGAGATGTCAGGAGCAGGTCAGGATCTATATGTTAAAATACCCATCTATATAATGATAGAACCTAAACTTGTTAAGCCTCGCACCTGCTTATTAGCGTAACCTTGTATAGTAAAAAGTGGCATTCAGTAATCCACGGGTACGATAATGTAGCGGCTGTTAATACACTATGTTAAGACTAACGTGAATGTATGTATGGGTTTTAAAGAGGTATAGATTTACTTTTATTTTTACTTAATTTATTTGCTTTGGAGATGGTTAAAAGAAAGAATGTATCAAGCAGCGATAGAAAATAATTAGAGGCACAAAATTTCTGGCAATATTCTTAAACTAACTGAGTCGCCGCATAAATTGCAAAAATCGAGCGTGAAGAATCAATGCAAAGGCTTATTTTGATCATGTAATATCGTTTGTTATCTTTTTTTTACTTTATTTCGAATTTCTCAACACTTCAACAGTATTCTGACAAGTTTTGGTCCATTTGGACGCGTATAATTTATGATCTACATAAGTTCATTTGTTTATTTTGCCGTCTTCGGGTAATTATAAATATTGGATCATATCTGTCTAGGATCCAAGCAAAGCTCTTAAAGTCTATGTTAGTTCTGTCGAAATTGTCTTCTTTGGCGGAAATAAGTATATGATTTGTGACAAACTCCAAACTAGTTATTTTGTCGCCATATATTCTCAATCCTGAAATGAAACGTCCCCAACCTGTTTCCAATGATTAATGAATAGCGTATCGGTTACACGGTTTTCTTGTATTCGCTCTCGCAAATGCCAAAGAAAAGTCATCTCATTTTTTTTCGTGGTACAGTTAATAAATACATAAAAAACAGTATCATTCCTTTTAATAAGTTACGAAGACCATGGCATGTGGTTACGTGGAATTGGTCAATAAGGTGTAAAATAAATACGATTAGTAATATCCGTGTACATTTTAATTAATATCAGTTTCTACTTAGGGGTTGGGTTCTGTGCTATCGCGCTGTTTTAAACTCCGCGTGTTGACAGCAAATTTTTTAATGATAAATTGAGGCGCCGTCGTGACGAGAAGAGAGAAAAAAAGACCTTTCTAATTACAATCTTTCCGATCTTCACACAAAAATGAGCAATATTTTGTTTCATAATCGACAAGAAACACTCAGCGAAACAACACGTATAAGTTGTAAGTATAATTAACAGTACATTTACTTAATTTCCTGCAACATAAAACTATCAACACCAAGTATCTCTCGCTGAGTGCACACCTGACCATTGTAACTCATGACATATGTATAACCGTCGACACAATCAGAACCCTTAGGCTGCCCGTAGCGACGCGTTCGTTAAGGAGACGAACAAAGTCGCTCGATATATTTCTGCGACCACTCGTTTTGAATTGATATTTTTAAATCGCTTATTAAATAAGGTCGTAGACTAATTTTGAGGGCCGAAATTCACAAACATGATAGAGAGACTTTGAAAAATTTTCTGCATAAAAAAAAATCGAGCTAAAAATCGACTTTTCAAATCAGTTTTTGGCCTCTGCACGGAAAATCTTCGCTTCGTGCACTTATCCTATTTTCGACAGAGCGGTCACATTTATGTTAGAATATATTTGATACACTGTAATACACGCGTTATTATAATAACATTGAACTATTACTATATTTTCCACGTACAATTAGCACTTATTGTATATGCACGATTCAGCTGGTGTTGTCTGTGCGCACCAGTTACGCATATTGCAATGTAACTAACGTGCTGTCCGATTAATTCTTTCACACTATTTAGACTTAAGCAGTCGGATTTGATTTAAGATTTCATTATAGAATATTATCATGATAATGATTATGCGTAATGTATATAAATATGAATCTACACGAACTAAATGAACTTTTCTATACATGAACTACGCAGATGATGGGATACTAGGATGTAGAGTGTTATTTACTAACTTTTATATTATGAATGAATATCATGTTTAAAATTAAATAAAAATGTCATGGTGTGAATTATATGAATATTGAAATGAGATATTTACCGAATTATATTGAATGTTATAACATATTACGCGATGAATAAATACCAGATTTTAGATTGTTATTTCACTAATCTCTGTATTAATATGAAGAGTATGATTAATTAATTAAAATGTTATGGTGTGAATTATATGAATGAATGAATTATACGATTTATATAAATTTTATATAAATGAATTACACGATGAAAAATACTAGGATTTAGAATGCTATTTCACTAACCTCTGTATTATATGAAGAATATCATGAGTAATTATAATTAATTAAAACGTTATGAAGTGAATTATATAAATATGAATGAGATGATTATACGATTGATATGAATTCTATGAACTTTATATACATGAATTACACTAAGATTTCGAATGTTATTTCACTGACCTTTGAATTATATAAAGAATATCATAATTGATTAATCAAAATGTCATAAACTTACCATGAAATTGATATCAGTATATTCCATCAAAACCTCCATTCATTAAATATATGAAATATGATATGGAATATATCACGGTAACATATAACGCTGATGATATTATTATGTTATTATTTAGTACATGTATATGCTAACTTATTGATAATTTTCTTAAAATTGCAGAGCCTATCCAAACGCCTATCCAAACGGCAATCCTTATGACAGGACCCCCAAGTTAACACCCCCAGTGGTGAAAACTTACTTGGTCTCATATTTTTTTGTCATATTTTTTGCCTTATTATTTTTATTATTTAAGTTCTTAAACCGGTTCCATTTACATATATTACATACAAAACAGCTTCATGATTGTTCACTACAGTTTTTGACATATAAACCTTAGTTATCATGTTGTTATTCGCATTTTGTTTTGTTTCTATGAATGTAGGTCTGATGAAGGCCGGATGAAAAGCCGAAAGCTCGTATAATAAACTGGAATCAGAAAGTTACGTCTTGCGTCGATTGTCTCTTCAATTTCGTCTACACATTACATGATGCGCTGCACTTCACGTTCCGTGAGGGGCTCACTTTCTTTATATATACATATATAGATATATATTATTATATACATATATATATACATATATACACATATATAAATATATATTATATAAACATTTATATACATATATACATATATTCAGTTGATTGCACCATTTGTAGCGGTACCTATACATCATATTATTAATTTATCTTTACAAAGTGGTATAGTACCCAATCAGTGGAAAATAATTAAAAGTGACTCCATTGTTTAAAAAAGGAGAAAGAGATAATATGAGTAATTACAGACGTATTTCCGTTATGTCGGTAATCTCTAAAATCATTGAGAAAGTTGTTTTCGGCAAGTATATAGATATCTTGTACTTAATAATATCCTTCATGATAACCGATCGGGTTTCCGACCTAATTATTCAACTTGTACTGCGATTTCAAATTTAACGGAAGATATTTTGTGTAATATTGACACCGGAAAATTGACAGGGGTTGTTATGCTTGATTTGAGGAAAGCCTCGATAGTATAGACCATGAAATCCTCTTAGGAAAATTGCATAAAATTGGGATACGGGGAGTCGCATATAATTGGTTTGATTGCTACTTGTCGGGCAGATGTAAAATGTTGTTATGGCTGGCAATAAATCAAAGAGTTTGACAAAAGAATGTGGTATACCACAAGATTCGGTCCACTTCTTTTTGCTGTTTTTATTAACGATTTGAACGAACTTAACGTTCAATCAACAATATCGCTCTATGCTGACGATACATGCCTATACTACAGCTCTGAGAATGTCTGTGATATAAATGATGCATTAGAAAACGATTTGTGTCAAATTTCTCAGTGGCTTGACTGCAATAGATTAAAACTAAATATAAACAAATTTGAATGTCTTTTGATAGGTACTCGACATCGGATTCAAAGGGCTCGTGACGATTTTGATATAAAGCCCAAGTTTAGTTTTGGGATTTTTTTTTATTTGAAAGCTTAAACCCTCAAGGTCATAACCATGCAATAATAGATTTTGATAGTCTTTAGGTTTTTTTTAATTAATTAATGAAAAATCTCGGGGTTAGAGCATCCAAAGGGTTAATAAGGCATTACAGTTATATTAGATTATACCTTCTGAAAGAGGAGAGTTAGGAAATATGTTTTTTTTTAACCATGGTGAAATAAATGAATGAAATGAAATATTATATATATTATATATATATATATATATATATATATATATATATATATAATATATATATATAATCCAAATATGATGAATGCAAAACACCATGGTAAGAGTGCTCGACTACATATACATAGGAGCAATAATAAAGCAATTATAAATTAGTTTAACTTCATGTACTACAGATCTGTTTCGTAGGAACAGCAAGAAAGCTGCTCCCACTCTTCATATTATATATATATTATATATATATTAAACATATAATGATAATAATATCCAGCGAGAACCGTTTGTAGAGGATCGGCCTTAAAAGTGCTCTATGCTANATTTGTANGCAGCAGAGCGAATAGGCGTACCTGAAGATCGTCCAGCAACAAGGACGTGAAACCGTCGGTAGCTGACCCACTGCTTACAAGGTACGCGTATATGTATACATATATATACATATATACACACAATATTTATATTTATAAAAGCGGGTAGATCCATTTTTTAAAATAAAAATTGACTTTTTACTGAAATGTATACAATTTTAGTAGCTCTATGAGGTGATATAAATGAAAAGTTGAAATTCTTGCCATACAGTGGTGAAAAATAGGCAAGAAAAAAAAATGACCTTATTTCCAAAAGGGGGTAGATCCATTACAGTTTATTTCCAAAAGAGGGTAGATCCACAACATGAAAAATACATGAAACTTAAAAAAAAACGAGAACTCATAGGATTTTTTTCTAAGTGTGTTTTTATTTTTGCAGTGTTTGGTTAATTATTAGGTTAAGCTGGTTTATGCAGAAACACTTCAATATGAGTGAATAAAAAAGAAAACGCAATGACATTGGATCTAGCCCCTTTTGAAAAAAAAAAAAAACAGTAGAGTTTATTTCCAAAAGGGGTACATCCAGTTTTCAACAAATGTATTTCTTTTGCAAAAATCCATAAAATTTTATTGTGTCTATAACGTGACACAAATGAGAAGATGAAATAAAAAAAAGCGGTAAAATGGTAAAGAAAAATAACTTTTACTTTCAAAAGGGGGTAAATCTCTTTAAGTTTATTTCCAAATGGGGGTAGATCCCCAAAATGGAATTGAAGCAAAATAAAAAGAAATAAAAAAATTGCATTGTGGGGTACTTTGTTAGGTTAAATGGTTTAATGCTAAAACATTTCAATATGGGTGAATTAAAAAAAAGCAATGGTTTTGGATCTATACACCTTTTGGAAATAAACTAGATTTTTTTTTCCAAAAGGGGTATATCCAGTTTTCAACAAATGTATATCTTTTACAAAAATCTATACAATCTTAATATGTCTATAACGTGACACGAATGGGAAAATGAAATTTCAAGAAAAAGCGGTAAAATGGCAAAGAAAAATAACTGTTACTTTCCAAAAGGGGTACATCCGTTTTAGTTTAATTACAAAAGGGAGTAGACCTCCCCCCCCCAAAAAAAAAATGGAATCAAGACAAAATAATTTTCAATTATTTTTCAGAGTGTGGTTTTGTTTTCGCAATATAGGGTCCTATGTTAAGTTAAGTTGGTTTTCCGCAGAAACCTTGTAATATGGGTAAATAAAACAAAAACAAAAACATTTTCCTTAGAATGGTAAAAAGTGGATCTACCCCCTTTTGGAAATAAAGTCTTCATATATATATATATATATATATGTGTGTGTGTGTGTGTGTGTGTGTTGTGTGTGTTGTATGTGTGTGTGGTGTGTTGGCTGTGTGTATCATTCAATTTCTAGCGATCTTTTACTTTCTCTCATGGTCTACAGTTTTGCAACACAATGGTAAACTGGAACTAAAACCGTCGTTGTTGGCACGAATGTTTGGCCCTGTTACAAATCTGTTATATTTACTATTGAAACGATATCTATGACAATCAAAGGTTTCTCTTTAAGGTTAGATCAAAATATGTAACCGAAGTCAATGTTGTGACACGGGGAATTGATTCTAAAGACTTCCTTTTTGGTTAAAAAAAAAAAACTCGTGGAAGATCCCCGTTTTTCTCATTTTTCTGACTTTGCCGCTTCATAAAACGAAAGTGCGCCATCTATAAATATATTGAAGATGAGTATGTGTAGCGGGAAGTCAGAATTTAAAAAAATGTAAAAGTCAAATTTTATTGGCTAGGATAAGGCACGCGGAATTGGCAAACACCAATCACAGACACCATTTTCTCTCAGTATTCTGACTTTCACAGCTGGCTAGAAATCAACGCAGTCTTTATTATTATGCGTTTGAGTGTGAATGTAAACAATAGACTGCTCCTACAGTACGGTGTGAGAGCAGTGACGCATGACATGTGTGTATTACCTCGTATTTCTCTGCCCATAAGAGGAGTGTTTTTTGTTGCTATATATATATATATGTCTATATCTAGATATATATTATAACTATTATATAAATCTAAGATTTTATTTTTTTGACATATTGGGTGAAAAGCTTAAGTTAGTGTGCCTACTTTTAAAAATTGAGCTACATAATCCTCCATGCCGAAAGTGACGTTGAAAAGGTCTAAAAAAATGAAACACTGAAAAAAATTAAGTCCTTTAATTCTGGGAATGCTTCGTTCGCTAATTTAGACAGATTATAAATGCAAAACTCTAAATTGAATTCCAAACCTGAAATGAAGCTTAAGTTCACTCGAAATATGTGGCAAATAGAAGAGTTACAAGAGTAAAAATCAACGAATACTCAGTTTTGCCATGTCCTGGTACTCCACTATAGACTGCTGCGTTATAATTAAAAGCGCTGATGTATACGTCACGTGTGCTCATTATCCATACATATTTTGCCAGTGGTAGCGTAACTTTTCATTTTTTTTTTCAATTAAAGGTCGCTTACTGGTTCATTCAAGCACTGTCATGTAGCTCGGTTTAAAAAGTTTACAATTTTCCAAAGAACGTCCACCATGCAAAATTGTGTCTGTCTCTAAGGAAAGCGTTACGGACGGACGGACAGAGAGAAAGACAAATGGATACGTGAACAAACGAACTGATACTGATGATTCCTGCCATTAAGGAGACAAAAAAATAAAGAATAGTTTCACCGATCAAAAGCCACTCACCTTGGCATTGCGGTCCCGTCCATCTGTCATCACATCCACTTGCACAGTTTCCAGTAACTTTATCACAAGTCTCATCATTGGTGCAGTGACATCTTTGGGTACAACCAGCTCCATAGGTATCGTCATCACAGCCTGTGATAATATGGTAAATTTTGTCAGAATACGATGTTTTGGTGCAGTCACTTCAAATCAACGCATTCTTTCTCCAGGACACAATTTATTTTACATGTAGTTTCACTTCTCAAAAGCACGCGGCCATGACCTCACCACTATAGCTTAAACTGACCTCGCAACCAAAATAAGGTAGTATTTCAAAGTTACATATTTGGTAAGAGTTTAGAAGAAGATTTCGAAAAAGGTAATGTCTTTTTACAAAAAGGGCCGATAAATCTTAAATTTAGATTCAAAATCTGATGCCCTGAAACGCTCCGAGAAAAGCCTAATCGGAGTAATTGTTGTGCGATGACGTCGCAACTGAAACGAACGCGTATAACACGGTCCGCGGTCGGCGCGCTGCTATAGAAGGTACATATCTATACATAGGCGCACAGTGTCTCAAAAGAACTTGAATTTCTTTTCTTAATCTCACGATTAATCTGTTTGAAATGAATTCATTTCAAAGTGAATCACGTGTAGTCCTATAAAGGACTAAAGGAGGCGGTGCTATAATTTAACGTGTAAACAATTAACCCATCACTTTTTACTGTCCGACGCCAGTGGCTTGCTGGAGAGAAGCAATAAATTGACAAGACTGTCTCCTGAATCAAAGGCTTAAATTGGAGGAGGTATTCTAATCTGCATGGTTTGTCTTTTTGTATGTTTGTACGTTTGTATATTAGAAATATTAAAAGTAATGTCATTTACAACACAATTAATTTGAATTATTCTTCCTTTCGACTGAGTAGTTGCCCTCTACCCAGTCACGGAAAATTCACTCTCGATAAATGTAGACTTTGCATCAGGCAGGTTCGTTGCAAGTTAACGAAGAAATCATTCTTCAGGGTATAAAATGAAATGCACGTGCGGGTTTTAACATATGTAACATAAATGTGACAAGTAGACCAAATTAGACCAGGTGATGATTACACCAAACGGTCCAAAGACCTTCTGGTTATTAGACAAAATAGCAATCAGATCCAGACTAAACTAGACATTAATTCATCACTGAGACGAATTGGTGATCCGCGTATTCGCTCCGATCAATAAAGAAATTGTGACGAAGTATATGACGTATCATTGCTTGTTCTAAGATGTCCCTTTCTCTTTTAACTCTGTATCAAACATTAATCTAAACTTTGACGTACGAGAACACACTCATCGTGCCGTGCACGCACTTATGATTAGCACTAGTAATGACCTTTGACCTGACGTTACTGTGTATTAAGTTTAATCAGCTTACATTTTCATAAATTCATATAAAAAAAACTAAAGACATCTAGAATCTATTATTGCAGGGTTATGACTTTGGGGCATAAAGCTTTCAAATAACAAAAAAATCCCCAAAACTAAACTTAGGCTTTAACAAAAAAGCAGCAATTTATTTTTAAAGCAAGAAAAGCAAAAATTCCCCTTAATTATACTACTCAGTAATCCAGTTTTTCCTTAATTTTTTTTTATCTGTTCTCTGAAGTTTAGGTGAATTTGCAAGAAAACTGCAATCAAGTAGGTTTAGCAAGTCACAGAAAATTACACTATGAGCAAATAGTGTGGTCAGTGCACAACGAATATACGTTAGATTGATAAACGTAGACAAATGAATTGTATGTTTATAGATCAATGAAGATTGTATTGAGGATTCGGAAATACAAATGACTTACAAGAATTTAACACATGAGACATTTATTGTCGATGCATATAACTCAAAAGTTTAATGCCAATGAATATGCAATAAGAACTGAACTGTTTCTTCGAAGATAATGTAAATTTACATACGTATACAGATAGCTTGGTGACAAAATATCACGTAACCGTAAATTTGAACAATAAGGACTTGTAACTTACTAGTACTCTACGAATGATAAAATACAATATCTTAAATTGGAAATGTTATAATCTAGAAAGTTTTTAAAAAAGATACACAACTATATGAGTATTTTCTTTTAAAGGTATTGTAAAACAATGTTTCAAGTTTAAAAAACTGAGCTACATGATTCCCCCATGGTACTAGTGTCTCTGATACGGTTTAAAAATGAAGCCCTGAAAAAAAATGCAGTTTAAAACGATCATTAAGTGCTTTGAAAAAGTGAAAATCATTGAGAGACCATTTCGGCTTTCCCCCATGTGTTGCAGAATTTCCTATCGGCTGAGAATAATTAATGTGCCAATTTGTATCTGCACTTATTGTACAAGTAACATCATAACTGTCCAAAATTTTGTGTTCTAGGTGTTTATTTGTCCATTCAAACACTGTCAGATATGTTTTTTTTTTTAACGGGTCTTCCACAGTGTTATATAGCGTCTTTAACAGAAAATGATCTCCGATGTCTCAGATTCTGTCCATGTCAGGTGCGTTTCTTTTTTATAACTTTTCTCAGCCTCCTATAGTTCAGTGATCTTACGCTTATTAACCAAAGTTTAACCTATTAATCCTACAAAATTGATGTTAAGAAGTTAGTTGGAATCTATCAAAAAAGTGTGACGGATGAACAAATGGATAGACTCTTAAACCGGAAAACATTCGTCTGCCATATAGTGAAATGTAATTACAAAAAACTAACCAAACTTGTAAGACATACCCGAAAAAGTTAGTTTCCAGCTTTGAAAACAGTTGTAAGTACATTTGAAGATCCTTCTGTTGGAAGACGATTCTATAAAACTGTCGTCACAAGTACTTCAACACAGACTTTGCGAAAAGAAAAATACAGTTTTGAAAAAAGTTCTGACTGTGCCTCACTCTAACAATCTTTTGTTTAAAGACTGTTTTACTTAATTATACTCATAAATACTTCAAAATAGACTTATAAACACTACACAAAAAGTTTCCCCTCTTTGAAAATTCCTTAACTTTTCAACGAAATGGGTTTGAGCAGAATAATTTGGCAGGAGTGTTTCTGCACTCATTGACTAGCTTTTGTGTGAAAATGTGATTGATCCGTCAAGTCATGCATGAGTGAGCACGTAATAAAGGCAAAAATGCCACTTTCCAAAAGTCACAAGGGTCATTTTGAGGGATTTGTGATGCAGGATTTTGACAAATTCTGTTTCTGTTGAATGATTAAGCGCTATTAATGTTAATCAGCTATCGTTTGACCCCCTAACAATTCTTTTGGCACTTTTCGCATATTTACGCTTCAGTGAGCTCAATTTAACAATTTCCATCCATCCTCAATTTTAAAATTGTAAAATCCATTAAGTTTATTGAAAAAAATTGAAATTTTTTCAGCAAAGTGTATCTTTACACGTTGTATGGACATAAGAGGTTGTAACCATGTCAGGGTTCAGTGAGCACACTTTATAAATAAAGCAAAAAATACCATTATTTACCATTATTTTGGCATAAGAGATGAATCCTGTGACTTTTGAAAAGTGACATTTTTGCCTTTATTTCATGCTCACTCATGCATGGCTTGACGGATTAATCTTATTTTCACACAGAAGTTAGTCAAGGAGTGTGGAAATGTTCCTGCCAAGTTATTTTGCTAAAACTTATTTCATTAAAAAGTTCTGGTATTTTGAACAAGGAGGAACTTACTTTTTGTGTAGTGTTTAGATGCAAAAAGACATTTCCATACAAAAAGGTCCGTTTTCATTTCTCAAAAAAGTTCCGAGTGCACTTCGCTGTAAGATTCGGTTGATTGCACATCTGTCTATCCAATTATATTCATAAATACTTTAAATATAAATTAATTAATATATAAATTAAATACTCACACTAAATTTCTTCTTTTTAAATTTCTTTACTATACTGCAGCACAAATTAAAAATAGAAATATCTATTTCCCAAAAAGTTCGTTTTATTTCTGAAAAAAAGTTATAGTGCACTTAATTCTAGGACTCCTCTGTTTCAAGACATTTCTACTCCATTAATATTCATTAAAACGAAAACGTATAGGTGGAAAACTGACATGTCTGGATAAAAAGTTCTGAGTGAGTTCACATCACTAATTTATAATCATAAACAATTCACCCACATAGTTACAGATGAAGGTCATTTTTGAAAATTAGTTCATTGACGTATGACCCCTGACCATTCAAAGATTTGGTCCAAAGTACAAGTTTTGTGTCCTGCCCTTTTGTTTCACCCTTAGTCCTTGTTTCTGTACAATTTCTCGTTTTGCTGGTTTTCCCCAATAGCCGATAAATAAATGGACGACTAATCCGAAACATGATGCCTTTTACTGCACCATTCGAAGTAAAAGTGGCACCCGAGGTGGCACAAGAGTAACACCATTTTTCCATTTAATCTAGACTTTGGCTCTTCTTCTTCCCGGAACACTGCGTTCAAGGTTTCGTTTTGGTAGACTCGTGGCATCCAACAGTCTCCGATGTACATATTGCCTGAACGCGGGAACATGGGTCTGACTCATCGTGACGGGTAGGATGGGTGGAACGCCTGCCATCAAAGAATCTGCAGTCTGATGATACAGTATAGAAAGGAGATTCTAAGACTTTGATTATAGGAATGAAGCTTAAACATCAAAAATACTTCCAGGCAACTCGCAACTATAACAACAATACTGTTGATATTCACTCCGCAGCGGGTCGCGCAATGGTACGGTTTCGACGTACTATACCCCGAAGCGGGTTACCCAAGAAAAAAATTATCACTAGGGTTCCCCGCTGTTGTTAACTGTAACTCAAATTTTCCGCTGCGGTCCCAAAATTGCGGGGAATGCAAGGAAAATAAAACACTGCGTCACCGCATTTCGTCTGGGAACCTGCGATTATTTCTCCTTATGTCACCGCTGTCATTTTTTTGTGTAGATTGATTTTGTCTAATCACCCGCAGTAATTGGATTCTTTGGAGATTTCATATTTTAAGTTGTAATTTGATTCAAACATTAATAGACACCCCATGACTAATCCGCAAGGATAGTGACAAATTTCGGGATATCTGTAGCATACATAAATCACAGTACGCGGGACTAAGCCACCGCAGGTAGGGTTGATAAGGTCAGGCTGACCCCACTCTTGTTTGTCATTATACACCAACAAATTTGCTTCGGAATGCTGTTATAGTATGTCAATTTAATGTACAATAGAATAATAATAATATGGCGAAACTGATGAAAAGTGAACACACTTACCGATCTGAATCTGACGCCATTTGCGGGGATTTTACGGAGCTGCTTCCTCGCGATCAATGTCATGTGCATGTAACGTAAGGCAGCTGGCGCCACGTACGCTCGAGCTCGCGCGCCATGAATTTTGATCCCGCATACGTAATGTGCGTGGGAGTAACACTTCCATGTAATATTCCTTCTGATTGGCTACTGGTATTTTTGAGTACTAACGACTGGATATGTCCAAAGTGTTATTTTAGCGAACTCCCCGGAAACATTTATACTGAAGCAAACTGTGTGATATCTCCAGGGAGAACTGCTTTGACTACTAATCAAAGGAATCAAATAAAC